>JABUQX010012564.1:55000-60684 GCA_015478945.1 Trachelipus rathkii | reverse complement strand
ATATATAAATGCTGACTTTTCAATATTTTTTGGTTCACGCTAAAGGCAAGTAGGCGTTTTCTCTGCCTACCCCGAAAAGCCGCCATATATATATATATATATATATATATATATATATATATATATATATATATATATATATATATATATATATATATATATATATATATATATATATATATATTAGATACGTAAAAGCAAACAAATCTTTTACGAATAGAGGAATAATAATATTGATAATTGGTTATTAGTTTATTGATATTTATTAATATAATATAAATATAATTGGAATAGGTGCTCATTCTTAACTATCAATCACTTGTTATTATATTTATTAAATAGATATATTTAATTAATATATTGTAAATATTACTTTATTATGACACAGTCTTATAGTTTAAGCTATCAAAAACAAGGGTGTGCCTCTTCTTGTATCTTGGCACTTTTTGAACAATCTCTACTCTCGATAGGGGCACACGTAGGGTAAGGCACGCGCTACCAAGCTCAATTCCTATTGGTTCATTTAATTGTGGTTAAGCGTCCTAACGCTTTTCTGAATATTAATTTTTTTTTCTTGCAAAAATAATAATGAACAAACAGAGCGCAATTAAGTCTACTCTTTTCAAGTTGCACATAAAACATAAAAGGTTTACATGTAGTGTTTATAAATACAGGTTTGCTTACCTTTATATATATATATATATATATATATATATATATATATATATATATATATATATATATATATATATATATATATATGTATAAATCACTATATATATATATATCTATATATATAAATATATATAATAATAACTATATATATATATATATATATATATATATATATATATATATATATATATATATATACTTAATTATATATATATATATATATATATATATATATATATATATATATATATATATATATATATATATATATATATATATATATATATATATATATATATATATATATATATATATATATATATATATATATAACATATATATATATATATATATATATATAAATACTACTCTGCTCTATATATATATATATATATATATATATATATATATAAATATATATATTTCACACACAAATATATATATATATATATATATATATATATATATATATATATATATATATAGGGGTTTTGTTTACCGATTAATTGTAAGATTTTCTTATTTTTATTACAGGGATACGATTAAGGAGAAGGGGAAATTTGTTAAATTTAGGCGTTAGGTTGCCCATAAGGTTTTACTGATTATTTCAGTTTGCGTTCGCTGAAACCGGTTTACACTAATTCTGGTCGGTAAGCTAACCATATATTTTTCACCCTTTATTAAAACGAATTGTACACGTATTATTTTAAAGGGGAGAAGGATTTTCTATATTAAATAACTTCTTTAATTTAATATCTTCTAAGTTTTTGACAAATCCTTTTTTGGGTGCATTAGACGAGTTCCCATTCATGAAACGAGTTACTCGAGTTACTTTAAATATATAAATTCACTGCTCTTTTTAACAAACTTTATTATTAGTTATTTTATTATTATTATTATTATTATTTGTTGTTTTTACCTTATTTTATTATTATTATTATTATTATTATTATTATTATTATTATTATTATTATTATTATTATTATTATTATTATTATTATTATTATTATTATTAAAGTAGTAGGATATTAGACTAGAATTCCTATTCAAGACACGAATGTTTTTAGCAAATATCGGTAGATAATGGTTTGCTAGGCCTATCATAATCTTAAAATAATTATAATATCTTTCCAGGACGGTGAAAATATCAACGAAATTCCAGAATTTACTGAAAATAAAGATCGGGTGATCTTGAAGAATAATAGCCAGGTTCTTGAATTCAAGTTTGCCCAAAAGGAATACGAAGGAAAGTACGAATGCAGTGCCGAGAATAGGGTTGGACATATTCAGCCTTGGGCAAATGTCGTGATAGAAGGTATTATTATTATTATTATTATTATTATTATTATTATTATTATTATTATTATTATTATTATTATTATACCATATTTCCTTTCAGGCGCTGCTTTGACTACTATGGAAAAAGGCATCATAAGTTCGGTCGTTCTCTTCATCGTGATTCTATGTTCCGTCGTAATTTTCTTAGTTATTAGAGTCAAAAAGGAGAGCAAACTTCGTAAAGATATTCGTCAGACGCAGTTGTACCTCTTTGAGAAAGGGAACGTTGGGGATCTGAACAAGGAATGTACGATAGATGAACAGGCTGAACTGCTTCCATATGACCAAACATACGAAGTGGAGAAAGAGAATATAAAACTAGGTTAGAATAGTGTTTATTACGTCCTTATAATAATAATAATAATAATAATAATAATAATAATAATAATAATAATAATAATAATAATAATAATAATAATAATAATAATAATAATACTTTTATTTAAATATTGTAGTAATTTAAACTTTATGATCCTTAGGAAAGCAGTTAGGTGTTGGGGCGTTTGGAAGGGTGATGCTGGCTGAAGTGAAAGGTTTGGAAGGAAGACCATCACCAACACGTGTGGCAGTCAAGATGTGTAAAGATGGAGCTGACATGGCCCACCTTCGTGCTCTTACTCTGGAACTAAAGATTATGATTCATTTGGGAAAACACTTGAACATTGTGAATCTTATTGGAGCTCACACTTCAAATATGGAGAAAGGTAAATCAATACCATATAACTTTGTTTATTTTGGCAAAACACTTAATCATTGTTAACCTTTTTGGAACTAACACTTCAAATATAAACGAAAGTAAGTCAAAACCACTTGATCAGAATTCATTTGCGCAAACACTTGAATATTGTGAACCTTGTTGGAGCTCACATTTTATTATGGACAAAGGTAATTCGAAAGAACATGATCATGATTAATTTGGCAAACGTTTGAACATTGTGAATCCTATTGGAGCTCGCAATGCATATATAATCAAAGTTAAGTCAAAACCATATGCTCATCATTTATTTGGGCAAATACCTGAATATCGTGAATTTTATTGGAGCTTACACTTTAAATATTGACAAAGGTTTGTCAAAACACCTCTTGCAAACCTTATTGCAGCCCACACTTCTAATTTGTACAAAAGATGAGTTAAAGCCACAAGATTCTTCTTATTCTTTTGTCCAAATGCTTAAATATCGAGAACCTTATTAAAGTTCCCACTATAAATATGCAACTCAAATAGGTAAGCCAAATTCACATAATTTATTTGGGTAAGCTCTTAGACATTGTGAGCATATTGGAACTCACATTTAAATTTTTTAAAGGTAGGTCAAAACCGGATGATCATTATTTATTTGGACAACTACCTGAATATCATGAACCTTCTATGAATCTACTCACGGGCAGGGCCCTATTCAAGGAGGTGACAGAAATTAATAATTAAAATAATAAAAATAGCTAAAGGTATTTCTGACATATTAGCTTTGAGTTTTTTTTCTTCGGTCAAATGAATTCAAATAATAATATAATAATCAAATATATTCTGAAGGTGATTTATGGATACTTGTGGAGTACTGTAAATATGGAAACCTCTTGAAGTTTATCCAGAGAGCCAAGGCACAGTTTATCAACCAAATCGACCCTATCACAGGTGATATTGATGTACACCGAACATTCCCATTTCCAAATGACCCTTTGTCACCGACGTCCCTTGGAAGGAGTAGTGTTGGGTAGGTTTTATTTTGAACTTCTTCTTCTTCTTCTTCTTCTTCTTCTTCTTCTTCTTCTTCTTCTTCTTCTTCTTCTTCTTCTTCTTCTTTTATTATTATTATTATTATTATTATTATTATTATTATTATTTATGTGTATTGTGTGTGTGTGTGTGTGTGTGTGTCAGGATTATTATTTAGTGTGTAAATATTATGTATGTATGATTGTGTGTGTGTGTGTGTGTGTGTGTGTAGGTGTGTGTGTGTGTGTGTGTGTGTGTATTATTATTCAGGTTCAAGGAGAACTTCAATTTGGACCCTGATGGTTATCTTGGGACGCATCCCAGGGCTCCACGAAGCTTGACCGGTCAATAGGGCGACACCTCAACCACCTCAACACAGGTTCAACATTGGGAACATCAGGACCTGGGATATTGGCAACCCCTCATTACGGCTGTTTGGATTTCTTGATGTAGAGAGTTTTTAAAGTTAATTTTGCACTTAATGAAAGTTATTGAAATTTTGTATATATATATATATATATATATATATATATATATATATATATATATATATATATATATATATATATATATATATATATATATATATATATATATATTCATATTATGAATATTTTGCTTCATACAGAAAGTATATATATACTCTTTATATTTATATATATATATTATTTGCAAAACTTCTTAGGTACTGTTTTTTTTTGAATGAGTACTTGTACTCTTTTCTGCTGTGTGATACTTATAATTTGAATATTACTGTAAAGAATATTTATAGTACGAGGTATTGTATAAGTATTTGAAAACTATTATGCTAAGTGAATACTTATGGTGCGAAAATTATAGTAAAGAATACTTATGATACGAGGTATTGTACGAGCATTTGAACAATTTTCTGTTGAGAGAGTACTTGCAGTGTGAATATTGGAAGAGTAATTATTGTATGAGTTATTTTATGAGTATTTCAATGCTATTCTGTTGAGTGGGTACTTGAAGCGGGAATATTATTGTAAAGAATACTGGTGATATGAGTTTTTGTACGAGTTCTTGTACTCTTGTCTGTTCAGCGAATACTTGTAGCGTGAGTATTATTGTTAAGAATACTTGTGGTACAACAAGTTATTGTATGAGAACCTTATTCTTCTTTATTGAACGATACTTCTAGTGTGTATTATATTGTAAAGGAAAAGAGTTTTTGTATGAGTATTTGCACTTTTCTGTTGAGTATTTGAACATTTTCCTGTTGAGCGAGCACTTTTAGCGTGAATATTAAAAGGAGGACTTGTGGTACGAGTTATTGCATGATTATTTCAACACTTTTCTGTTGAGAAAGTACTTGAAGCGTAAATATTATTGTACTCTTCTCTGTTCAGCGAATACTTGTGTGAATAATATTATTAATACTTGTGGTTCAAGTTATTGTATGGAACTTGCATTCTTTTTTATTGAGCGAGTAACTGTAGTGTGCATTATTGTAAAGAGTACTTAGGGGAAGGAGTATTCGCACACTTTTCTGTTGAGCAATGCTTGTAGTGTTCTAGCATTTTTTATGGAGATATATCTACCACTTTTTATACCAAGAGGTAAAGAGAAAAATCGAATGGGTTCGGACACCATCAATCTCTGTTAAAGTTTCTTATTAAATGAATAGGTCTATGTGCTCCTTAAAAAGAGAGATATTATGTTGAAATATATATTAGATCTGAAATAGCTGGGAATAATCTTTACCTATGAAAATCTTTCTTTCACAGGAACAAAATTCCTCTCCAATTTCACCAGTTCCCACATCAGGAGGCGAACATTACGTTATGGCTACAGAGTTGCCGACAATCAACCCAGCTCCTAGGAAGGAAAGCTCAATTTCGAACCCTGCCTCCGAAATGGGGTATCATATGACACTCAATACAGAAATGACTTTTGTGTCTTCACCTCCACCGTTTTCCCCTACTCCTTCCTCTACGTC
>JABUQX010012564.1:40000-50000 GCA_015478945.1 Trachelipus rathkii | reverse complement strand
GTGTATTAATTGAATGATATATTATTGGATGTGCGAATTGATTGACTTATCTAAGTCATTAGTGTTCATAATCTTTATTATTATTATGATTATATTGGGAGTGAATATGGATGTTATTGAGAATATGGAATACTAATTATTATTAGGTGTAAGAGCATGAAAGTGGTGGATATAAAGTTTCTGGAAAGAAAGGTAGTAGGAGGAAAGAAGACCAGAAGTAAGCTCAGTGGAATAAAGTCCCCAACTGTAATCTAGTTGGGATGAGGAAAAAAGACGTAAGAGTTATAATGGGTAAAGGCGCCCAGTGCCACCGAGTTAGTCCGAGAGATGAAGTGCAGTAGGTGGTAAGAGTATGTCGAGTATCATGTAAATGTAGAAAGAGACCAAAGGGATGTATTTTTAATAATAATAATAAGCATAAATAGAACATGTAGAAAGGAGAGAGAAGGGGAGGGCAGAAGCAAGCAAGGTCATAGGGAGAATGGCTGGTTGCTGTTTAAAAAGTATATGTTCATGTCAAGGGCCCATTAACAATTATGAAAGTATAAAACACCGAACAGCGGATGTTGCTCACTATTGGGCTCAAAAGGACACAAACATTCACCCTCGCGTTACGAATTGTAGTGGGCCTCTAGCCTGCATTCAAAGACAGATAGGTGAAAACATCATGAGCCGCTCCATCTATACTCGAATCATTATTGAGCTATCACTCCGACCAGTGTGATAGGTATGAGAGTATTGACGAAGAGCTAAGTGCGTGTGTTATCCATGATTAGGTTAAATAGAATTAAATTGTAATTTCGCCAATCTGAATAAAAATTGTGGATTTTGAATGAATTACTATTACTGTCTACAATAGATGTGCATTGGAGAAGGAATAACTTTCCAATGTCGGGATTATTCTTATCATGTTAGCGTAGAAATCGGGATTGGCAATTCAACAAAGCTGAATTATTGTGATAACTGAGAAGAAAATTTCTGTATTTGGGACGTTGTGGAACTGGAAAGCATGACTATAGATAACAAGAACCATCCTCCAGAGCTTGGCACTGAGAAATAGCGATAATAAGAGATGAAATACGAAGCAGAGGCTTGAGCTGTGAGTTGGATTTCATAAAGTGCGGACTGATACTAACTAAGACCACCTACTGTTGTTACTGTAAGTTCAATAAGAAAAGCTTAAAAAATAATGTTACTATATGTTTCATATTGTAAATTGGACATTTAATGTTACCTCATAAATAATAGTCGCAAGGTCCATTACCTCATTGTCGGTATTACTACCTATTGTGTTACTGTAAATGTCAATAATAAGAAAGCTGGTAAAAGGGCGGGCGCCTTAGCATCGATATACCACATAGAAATACGAGAAGGGTATATGGTTGTAGGAGTAATTGGTAAAGAAACGGACAATTTAAGTTAATTAAGCCTCATTTCGAGTCGATTTTGAGGGCCAGAGCGGCGCGTGGCCTTGCTACGGTTACTTAAAAGTGGTCACACTCTAAAACACACCGCCTTTTAAAAACACGTCCCGTCAATAATCAGGTGTTTACTAGTATGTCAATTGGATTAGCGCCTTCAAAGTCATATTACCTCATTTCGCCAGTACCTCTTCAAACCGGACAGAAGAGCAACCAAGAAGGTGTAAGGTCTAACCTCTTCAAACTAGGAGGAATTAGATTAGGTCCCACCTTCAACTTTGCATCGCTGTTCTAATACCGACCCTTTTTAAAGCAAACAAGTTCTCACAAATAGCACGTAATTATTCTTCCCTCAAACCACCCATTTCTACATCAATATTGAAAGGTTATAATTTAACAACTGTTGAGAAAGCTTCCACAACAGCAAATGTCATTACGTCACTCCCTAACGAAAGCAACATAGTTAATTCTGAAACATCAAATACTCAAGCGAGATTTATAGAGGAAAATGAATAACCACTGCAATGATTGTGGTGGGTACCTAAAATGAATGAAAAACACCGTGACCCACTGCAATATCTCGTGTGTTGATGGGATACCTAGTTAATGCTGCAACGCACAACACACACTCATAAATATTTTCCCTGATAAGAAATAATAAACGACAACAGTGTTCTTTTCAAGTTACAACATCTACCTCCAAATTTGCGAACGAAGTATTACCAGTTGGAACCAACAAAGGTAATGAGCCTCACCTTTCGACAAACAGCTTTGAATACATAAAGGCCCGTCACCGTTGTGATGATCGATATCACCCAACGATGGTCAACGATGGGCAAAATATAGCTAAAATATGTAGATTGCTCCTACACAACATTAGGATAACCAGAACCTATGTAGTCACAACAGACTCCGAAACAAAATCACAAATTTGATATTTGCACAAGCGAGAAACTCCCAAAACCAATACACTTTGTATACCATGCATACTTAAACATACAAGATTCTTCTCACTCCTCACCGAATACACGAAACAAATCCCCAACGTGAAGAAGGCACACACCACCCACCACACCACCCTTGCACTAGAAACAATATTCTACAACAATATCAACAACAATTCCAACAATACCCGCACTTACAACACAACAAACAACGACAATGCCAATAACAATACCAGCACTTACACCACAAACAGCAACGCAATCAATAACAACAACAACAACAACGACAACAACAATACCACAAACACCTTCAACAATTGACCAGCAACTTCAACATCGCAACGAGCACAGGAACATGCACCCACACCAAACAACGACGAAAACACTGTACCGCTATCCCATACCCAGCGACAGGACTATAAGAAAGCCACTAGAATGTCGAGCCTATTCTAAACACTACACACGTTATTCCACTCACCACAGTCGTGAGTGTTCTCTAGTACAGAATTTAAAGACTGTTTAGCTCTCAGCCAAGTTGGATCCATTAACCGAAGAAAATATCTCAGGTTATTATGGAGGTTCAACATATCGTACTCAGGGACACGTCTCTCGTGAGTGAATCGGTGTGCGTACAGTACATTCACACTAGATCAAGACCGTTAGGTAGAATGTAATGACTCATTAGAGCCTGCCACAATACTCATAGTTCACAACGCGTTTAAGTGTTGGGATAGAATACATAAGTATTATAGAAGGTGTGTCCAATATATAGGAGGTGATTCTGCCAAGAATCCCTCACTGATGATTCACTGACCTCCTAATAAAAATAATGATGTATAAATAAGATGTGTAAAATGTAATGAAATTATATATCATAGTATAAGTAATAAGTAAATTAATATATTAAATTAGAAATAATATGAATAATAGTAAATAGTAATATGATTTGTTATATATAAATAGTATAAATTAAGTAATATTTATATTATAGTAGAAAATATTATATATAATATTAATTATTAAATATTATAATAATATATATATTAATTATATATATATATATATTATATATATATATAAGATATATTAATATATAATATATATTAATAATATAGTAAATATATAGTATATTTTATTATATATGAAATTATTAGTATATGTAATAATTATTGCCATAATTTTATAATGGAAATTTTTCCTTGGTAGAAGAAAATTACTTAAAATTTTAATGGATTTGTGTTATTTACAACGTCAAGATACAGGAGTAAAAAAAAGCTTTATATGTATTATATGATATATTTAAAAATATATTTAAAATTATAATTAATATATTATATATATATATATAATAATAATATTATATATATATATGTATAATATAATATATATATAATAACTATATATAATATAATTAATATATATATATAATTATAAGTAATTATTGCTTTATGCAATTTGAATGTAGTGAGTGCAAAATTTTAATGTTTAATTTTTAATTAGATAATATTGAATTATATATTATTATATTTATTAATTATGTAATTATAATATTAATATATTATTTAATTATTATTTATTAACATTATTATTATATATTTAATTTATAATATATGTTATATATAATATATTATTATATGTGTATATATATATGTTATTAAAATATATGGTGAAATCCACGGATATCGCTATAATAAGTGATCGTAGTAATAGATATATATGGAATGTTCCTCAAATACATTATGCATATTTATGTATAGTATGTTACTAAGTACATATAAAATTTTGACTCCCGAGAGGAAGCGGTATCCAGCGGTCTATGATATATAAGTATAAATTTTAAGTACCCAAATAGGGTGAGGTAACCTCATTCTCAGAATCAAGATAAAAACGTTAAGTTGATCCAAAAAAGTATGTCTTATGGTATATGAAGCGGGAGCAGGATGTAGAATGTGAAAGATGGTCAGTGACTTCAGTGTAGTGGATGTGGGGATGGTGAGGGTAGTTAAATGGATAGGGTGAGTATATATATATATAGAGGTATAGAATAGTATGTAGTAGGTTATTAGTGGGGTATGTAGTAGCTCTCTAATAGTATTTCAGAAGAGTTACATTAAAAAGATTATTCACAAAAGTACCACAATATAGAGAGAGCTATATCGTTGAACACCTCCTCTATTATCGTCAAGGCTGATAGATAAATGTATAATTTTACGTTGATCCTCTCCTAAATAACTAAGTAACAAAGATTGACAAATAATATTAAACTCTCTAGTAAGTCAAATAATGTAGCGTGCTCCAAAATGACCCATGATGAAGATACTCTCAAAATTGACTAGACATAATGACCAGCTTCTGCTACTTGTCTCGTTATAGGTGAGACAGTACAGTGAGTGATAGCGTGGCCTACTCTGTATCTCCAGACATTGATGGAAGAGTCCGAAATGTAGCTCTATCTGTTAGTACTCACTCTTAATCTCTCGGCCGAATCCTTAGGTAACACTAGTTATTATATTATAATTTATATAGGCTAATAACTCCGTAGAAAGTAATTGGATGTAGTAGCTAAACCTCCCAACTGATATGATATCTTAGTACTTGATACAGTGTACGGACTCACGTATATAGATAACTCAGGAGAGTGTATGCTCAGAACTGGAACACACACACACAACATGAACTCACCTATACGACTACACTACTCTCACCACATCACATACAACCACATCACTTAAGTATATTAGCTACGGACTATAGTAGTATATCCAACCAGCACCGCGCCCGCTATACCCAAGCAGCCCGAGGAGTCTGACTAAACCCAACTCGATTAATAATGAGTCCGCAGACACGGTTGTGCATATTAATAAATAGACAAATGATTAATAAGACTATATACTAATAAACATGAAGTTACTGTAAAGGTTGGAGGTTAGGGGAAAATAAAATGTAGTTAACCGTGGAGCCACCACATGCAACGCGCCACAATAATTTTTGCAGGTATAATTAAATTAAGGTAATGTCACAGGCAGATGAGTTAAATTAGATATAATGGGCCCTGGAGTATAATATATCACCTAGAAGTAAATGAAAGAATAAGAAGAATATATAATTAAATAATGAAGAAATAATTTGAAAATAAAAATTAATAAAATGTATATAAAGAATATAATATTATAAATATAAGATAGAAAAATAAAGTAAGTATATATTAGATATATAATATATATATAGAGATATATAATATTAATATTTACATAGATATATATATAATATATAAAATAGATTAATATTATATTTTTTTAAATTAGTAAGAATAGTATAAATATATGCATGTATTAATATTATATTATATAGATATAGAGTATGATATATACAGCGGCGAGACTCCGAGAAGTAACGATATTACTACTGCAGGTTCTCTCGACCTCTCTCTCTGCATTCTCTCTCGATACTAGACTAATATATAATATAGAAGATATAAATATAAAGATTAATATAATATATATAGTGAGTGAATATGTGTCATAAATAAATGAGAGAGATGAAAGATGTTGTTAAAGTAGAATCTTTAAAAGAACAAGAGAAGGAAAGATTATATTGATAATAAACAAATAATAGAAGTAAAATTATATGAATGAAGATATATATATACCACACCAGCAGACGTACTTAAGAGATACAATACACAGAATCACGATGAACAACTTCAATTCTGAGTGACAATATTATATCGATACAGGCCATCGATATTATTAAAAAGAAGATCATGTGAGAGAGTCATTATAGTTATATATTAAGAAATCGAATGAATGAATATAGAATATTAGATTAAGTAAACATGAGTATTCTAGTATGGATATATTCATATGAGTTGAGAGTATAATAGTATAGTAATTTTTATTTAACTTAATGAATACCCACAGGAATTTAAACCGGTTTTCATATTGTCGAACAGCACGAAACCGGGAAAGTAAATAAAAGAAACCAGAAGAGCGTAAGAGAAGTTAGATCTGTTCAACAGGTACCTGCGAAACAAGTAATCGAGTAAAGAGTGAGGGGAAGATGTTTGGTTCATAACCTGAAGAAGCCCCGTCGCGTGTCGAGGCTGAAATATAGTTAAGCGAGGAATGTATATATTTTATAGTTTCTTTTAAAAATATTTAATATTGCAAATTAGAGATGGAAACATTTTCTGTGTCCACTTTCAATATTTTCCAAGGGCTTTTAATATCAAGGTTAAAATATCAAAAACTACTTGCAAAGTAGTTTCAGTATAGAGATATATATATATATATATATATATATATATAATATATATTAGGTAAATATAATATAAGTATATATATATAGTAGAGAGAATATATAATATAGTATATATATATATATATGATATATTATATATATATATATAAATAAAGAAACTATAAAGTAGTCCACTACCGGTAAATTGTACATAAAGAGAATGTAACTAAAAGATGGCCAAAAGAAAACGAATTAAAACAATGTGGTATATTTCTAAATTCCACATTACACAGTCTCCGCTATTTCGTCCAGAACGAAGAGTCATATTTTTTGTTATTTTCGTTGAATATTTGTGATATTATATTGCTGTGAGTGATGATGTGTAAAACTTTGTTCATCAAGAATTTGCAAATAAGGCAGCAGAAAAAAGATCTATTTATAATCGATTATTGTATAATTTTTCATTTAAGAGAGAGACATTTTCGTCTGCGTCCACATTTCGACGCATTGTCAACTAGAGGACGAATAAAATCTTTACTTTTTAAGATATTTCATCATTCAATAATTTAATTCATTTTTTTTGAATTATTTTAATTAATTACGTATTGTAATTATTTTTTATACTACATTTATTATAAATTTATGTTCATTAATTGTATAGTAAGTGATAGAACTACAAGTCCTTATATGTCTTATTTAATATTATTTTTAGATTTTGCAAAGCACTTAAGGTCTTCATGCTATGCTCCGAGACAGCAATACCACGTGGCTTTTATGACTCATATTCAAGTGCTCACACTCCATACTACCCAAACATGCCATATTGCTCACATTCTATCATTAAGAGTGAGTTTAGAGATGAGAATGATAGAGAGAGAGATAGAGTAAAGAAGAGATAATAGAATAAAAGATTAATATAAGATGGAGTATTAGGCATAAAAGGTATCACTGAGAAGTATATATATATAATTAGAGTAAGATGAAGATATGAAGAGAGACTTTATCTGACGCTAAGTAGACTTTTAGCTCATGTATTTATCATTATATCGAAATAATTAATCATTTGTAATTAATATAATTTAAATTATTATTTAATTTTAATTAATTTGATTATTTTAATATATTTAAATTTAAACGTATGTTATAGGATATATAGTGTATCTATAAAGTTTATAATATATTTAATATGAATTTATTATAGAGGTCTCGGTCGCGGAATATCATCGGTATGGTGATTTACTTGTCTCCCAGCAATCACATTATACCCTAATCAATGGTCTATGCAACAACAGTCACACAAACACATATATATATATAATATATATATATATATTCACAATCGAAATTAATTTTATTTAATTCTACGTTGTTATTTCTTTTTCTTAAAATAGGTATAAAAAATTTTTTTTATAGGAAATTGCACCAATTAAATAAGTCTGATGATGCTCTTTGGTAATAGGTTCTTACCCTATTTACTTTTACTAGGAAATACTTTTATATTTCTAAGACAAATAAGTTTTGAATTTTTACCTTTATAGGACTTTTGTATATTACATTAACCAACTTCAAGGTCGAACCAATGATATAAGGATATTCAAGCCTTTTAAATACAATATTTTAATATATAAAACATCCCCTTCGACAAAGTTGAGGTCAGAACAATTTAGAAACTCTTAAAAATTATTCTAAAATAATAATGCACTCTTTTCATTTTGAAAGACTTCAAACTATGCAGCAAATAGCTATAGGTAAGAGGAGCAGCTGACCTTTGGCTGACCTGACCGGCATTGGAGCAGCTGACCTTTGGCTGACCTGACCGGCATTGGAGCAGCTGACCTTTTGTTCTTTTCGTATCTTTGTTGGGAAAAAGAAAACATGGTTGTTTTCAATGCTTCTAAATTGCAGTTTCTTCATCACCATTTTTAGTTTACTCATAAGTGAATAGAAAGAAACCAATGGGGAAATAGGGCAATATAATAATATATATATAATACTATATATATATATATATATATATATATATTATAATATATAAAATAATAATATATATATATAATATAATTATATATTATATATATATAATTATATATATATATATAAGAGAGAGAGAGAGAGAGTGAAGAGAGAGAGAGAGAGAAAATAGGAAAATTGTTTTGTAATTTTATTTATGATTTTCCGAAAGCTTGTGTATTATTTAAAATTTTATGATAGTATTTTTTGTATTTAATTTAAATTGTTTAATTAATTATTAATTTTTGCAATTTTATATTATACTATTATATATTATATATATATAATATATATATATATATATATATATATATATATATATATATATATATATTATATATATATATATATATATATGATATATAATATATAAATAATATATATATATATATATATTATACTATATTTCACAAAGGGAAGTTATGGATAAAATATTTGGTTTGAATTGTTAAGTTTATCCCAAATAATTTGTTGAAAAAAATTGCAACCGTTAAAAGGTTTTGATCCATGGTCTAGCATGTCACTACAAGCTGGATTGGTCTACAGTGATTCCCAACCTTTTGCAATTCACGGCACCCTATTTGAGGCTCTGAAATTTTTGAGGCACACTTGTTACAATAATAATAATAATTATAATATAATAATAATAATAATAATAATAATAATAATAATAATAATAATAATATAATAATAATAATAATAATAATAAATAATAATAATAATACATAATAATAATAATAATAATAATAATAATAATAATAATAATAATAATAATAGATTTTAAATTTAAAATATCTATAAAACATGCCTATTAAAATTTGAAAGCTGGGGTTTGCGGTTTAGAATCGATTATAATATTAATGGAAAAATTTGTGCTTATTCCATATAGCACTCCATTTCATATGTTAGTCTGAGTGTGGGATAACGGCAACACGCATATTTCCTCAAGATGCAACATCTATTCTTGTTTGCATTTCTATTTGACCATTGCAGAGAAATCTTGTTCACAAAAAGTTTGATGTTGAAAATGGCAAAAGGAAACTTGTGGCTTTTCTACTAGGTTAGATACTCCTTTTGTATGCTAAGCCAAAAAGAAGCCACTTGATAAGTCAGTCTTCTCAAGTTTAATTTTCAGTAAAAAATCATCAGCGCAGAGATCATTAAATTCGTCTCTTCAGTAGCTGTGAAATCTAGTTCTTCATCAATATCTGCCATGTGAAATAGGGAAACAATCCACTCAAGATTCTTAACGAAAAGAGAAGGAAAGTACTTATCTACTGCATCTTGCAATTTTGATAAATGATCAAGAATGAGGTCTTTAAGCTTTTCCTCGCCATTACGTTCCGAAAATTATATAAAAGGGATGGAAAATTCGAAAAATCACTT
>JABUQX010012564.1:32500-35000 GCA_015478945.1 Trachelipus rathkii | reverse complement strand
CCCGCTTGCCACTCCACTAACTGACCATAGGCAACATACTGGTCTTCAATAGAAACTACCAACATACACACCATATACGCACCATAGTCAACAATAGATCACACGATAAACGCACCACATACCATAAACCAAACAACTAAGACAACCATATACGCACACCTACCACCGGTTCATCAACACTCCCCACACGGCCTACACCAACCCCCACCATAACACCAGCCCACAAAGAACCAACCCGTCAATACACTAAAACACCACCACCTCCAACAACACTCAATACGCACGACCCTACCGCAAGTCAAGTAAACCCTAGATCTACATATTACTAAAAAAATAAAATACACCAAGAAAAAACAACACGCCACCCATAAACAAACCAACACGGCACACCCTAAACACGAGCCGGGCTAGGCACTCTCACAACTACGCCTCTATGCACTCGTACCCACAAACGACCCGAACCACGTGAGAAATCACCAAACATACTAAAGCCACACCATACCCCCAACTTTCCTTAAACATCAAGTCAAACGCAACTCCAACAAACCAATACACCGCCCCGCAGCCCTAACATAGCATAATAATAATATCACATACCCAAATAAAAAGACCACACACCATCGACACGAAACGCACCGCCGCCCACGCCCCCCAGAATCACACAAAAATCCACGTCCAGAAATACCGCAAGTAGACCACTGCCATTAAACGACGGCACGCGACCCCACCCCCCTCAGCTACGAAAAACCCGTCCACCCCCTCAAAAACACCATATCACCGTATATAGTAACCCTAACAACCCACACCACAGCTAAGACACCTCATACAGTACGCCTAAGAACAGCAAGTGTGTGCAAAGGGGCTGCACATATCCCATCTGAACACCAATAAGCAGGATCAAAAAAAACTCTACAGCCCGACAATATAGTGAAGCAACCCTACTATATATATGAACTAGAACCCACGCGCCTACCAGATAAATACTTTCTACACCCTGTAGAGCCTCACTCAATACCTAGCCGGTCCATACAGGGCATATAACTATCATGCGTCCCACGATCAGGTGACTCATTTAATCAATTCGGCCGCCCTAGTATAAAGGTAATAAGTCCAATACATCGGGATGGAAACTTAAAGCATAACATAGGTATATATAGACAGTATCAACCACTAATACTACTAGGACTATATAACCCTACCTAGGCTATATATATCCACGACAACCTCCTTATGTTTCTTTTAAACAGACTCCTGGTCGCTTGTTCGATTTTTTCTTTGTGCTCACGTATTCTACTATTACACTCGCTAGATATCAATACGAGAGGCACTAAATCAAGCTATTCAGTCACACTCCGAGATAAGAACAGAGGAACCATGAGTGTCCAAAAAGGCGAAATTGATCTGTTAAACGACTTATATATATTTTACAAATAAATTACTCCACATTAACCAAAAGGCCACGCGAAAACCCACCCTACTTCAAATATAACACTCCCCTTAAAACATGACACTATACTCATCGAAAAGCTAAACGACACTTACAGACAAAACACAAATATGCACCTATTTGAAATCCTCAGCCGAAACGCACTAACGCTCTCAATCTATAAAAAATATAAAAAAAAACCAAAAACCAAACATAACCAAAGCCGCCACTAACATGCTTAAATTTTTTATCATACAATGAAAATATCAATACGCAACGTAACGAACCACCTTATCACACAACCAAACCATGACATATTCTTATGTAAATACAAGACGTCAGTAAAGATTTATTACAAAAATACTGTAAACGTAAGAGAAAAAATAAAAAATAACATGAAAAAAAACATATCCTACTGCGCGGCAGCCCGAGAGCCCACGCACAACGCCGGGGCAGACCACGGAACGGACCGCCGCCCACGATATTTCCCAACTGACGCCCGAAGGGGAGGCGCGCCGGAGGAAACCCCGGAACATCACCACCGAGATACCAGAGAGCGAGGAAGGTCTCGGAAGACCCTCCCACGAGATAAGGGGGGAGGAAATATAGTATTTCCCTCTGGTCCAATTGGACGGCCGAGGGACACACTACTCCTGCTACTTATTGACGTGATATTAACCGATATGGGATTCCTTTATAAAAATTAAAAAAACAAGAAATGAAAAAGAAAGTTTTTAAACTGACGGGAAGAAAGTGTAAAAACGTAACTGGTCACATATATATTTTTGAAAAATCAATGTACCGTCTACCCCTTAAAATTTGGAACTGTTAGGATCATGATATATTACTAAGAAGAAAATATTATTATAAAAAAAAATCAAAAAATCTGTACGGAAAGTTCTTGAAAAAAAGATAAAATCAAGCGAGAACCTAATATAATACAGATATATGATATAATAATAGAAAAGACCCCATATATATATAATATATATATTATATCGCATTATTTAATATAATAAAAATATTAAAATAAAAATAATAGAATATATATATAAATAATAATATATAAAAATA
>JABUQX010012564.1:20000-25000 GCA_015478945.1 Trachelipus rathkii | reverse complement strand
AGACACAAACAGGAGATGGTTGGAGTACTTCAGTGAACTGCTAAATGTGAATGAACAGGGGGAGGAGTAGGGAGAAGAGATGGTGGAGTGAGAGGAAGATGAGGAGGGGAAGGAGAAAACTATGAAAGAATTAGAGGTGGCTCTGAAAGCGATGAAGAACGGTAAGGCACCGGGTGAAGATGGGATACCCATATAATCTATAAAAGAGGGAGGAGATAAAATGAAAGAAGAAATTTTTAAACTGTTTAATAGGTGTTGAAACGAGAGTGAAGTACCAGAAGGATGGGGAAAGTCAATTAGAGTTCCAATATATAAGGGAAAAGGAGATACAAAAGACTGCAAAAACTACAGAGGAATTTCCTTGTTGAGCCACATGGCAAAAACATATGAGAGAATTTTAGAAAAAAGGTTGAGAAAAGTAGTAGAACCCAGACTGGGGGAAGAGCAGCACGGATATAGAAAGAACAGAAACACGAAAACGAATCTTCTTGTTTGCCTCTGATAATTAACGTTGGAAAAGGTATGGGAATTCACAAACGAACATATATAGCTTTCATAGATCTGAAGAAAGCTTTCGATTCAGTGCCTAGAGAGAGACTTTGGGGAGTGCTGGAGAGAGAATATGCAGTGGGTTGAGATTGAGAGGAGCTCTGGAGAGTTTGTACAGGAATAGCAAATGTAATGTAAGAACAGAAAATGAGAATAAGAAATGGTTCGAGGTGAGAACAGGGTTAAACAAGGAAGCGTGTTTTCACCAATTTTGTTTGTATCGTACCTCGATATAGTGATAAAGAAAGTGAGAGAAGAAATCGGAGATTTGGACGGTGATATTTTGGCATATGCGGATGACTTGGCGTGCTGGAGCGAAGGGGGAGACAGGTTGAGAGAGGTACTTATATGTTTTTACCAACAGACTGAGAGAGGCCGGCTTGACTATAAATGCAGAAAAGACGGAAAGATCATGGTGGTCAGTAGAGTAAAGAAGGAAGGAAGAGAGTTGAGATAGAGGTGGAGGGGAACTGAGATAAGACGGTGGGAAATGTAACTATTGGGTGGAGTGTTTAGGAAGAGATGGGGAAATGTAGAAGAGATAACAAGTAAGACAGCTCAGTATGGAGAGCTGTAAGAGCAGTGTATCCCTATACTGAAAAATAGACAAATGAGTGTGGAGGTGAAAAGGTTGATATTTGTGAAGGTGTGTTAACACCGATTTTACTATATGGAGCAGAGACATGGAGTACGCAACAAGTCAGAGGATAGTAGAATACAGTCGGCGAAGATGTACGTTTTGAGAGCAATAATGGAAAAGAATAGAAGAGACAGACAGAGAAACGAAAGAATAAGGGAGGAGGTTGGAGTGAAGGCTATATTGAATAAGATGGATGCAGCTAGATTGAGGTGGTGGGACACCTGGAGAGGATGCAAGAGGGGAGAGTAGCCAAAAAGAGATGGGAGGGAAGACCGGAGGAAACGAGACCAAGAGGAAGACCTAGGAAGAGATGGGAAAGCTCGGTGGAGGACTCATTGAGAAGACATGGATTGCCGTTGATGCAGGAGCTGAGGGAAGATGGAGTTTCGGAAGATAGAGGAAGATTCAGATGAGTGCTGGCCCCGCTGACAGGATCTTGATCCTTCCTGGGAGCGGTTGTAAATTGTAATATATATATATATATATATATATATATATATATATATATATATATATATATATATATATATATATATATATATATATATATATATATATATATATATATATATATAATTTATATATATATATTATATTATATATACTAATAATATATATATATTTATATAATATATATTTATCCTATAAAGAGTATATATATATATATATATATATATATATATATATATATATATATATATATATATATATATATATATATATATATATATATACCCTATATATAAATATATATATATATAATAATATATATATATATATATATGGGCGTAGGCAGAACTTCATTTAGGTGGAGCAAAGGTGAGTGATATATATATATATATTATATATATATATATATATATATATATATATATATATATATATTATATATATATATATATATATATATATATATATATATATATATATAATATATATATATATGTGTGTGTGTGTGTGTGTGTGTATGTGTCCTAGGTGTGTGTACGCAGTTTGAACTTAGGAAGCCTAGCAAAGGTTGAAGTGATTTATGTCGCTGCTGCACACTGATCAAATAGACGGCGTGGGTTGGTTAAACTCCAAATTTTTCCTTTCAAAGGACTATAAAAAATATATAATATAAAAAATTATTTCGTTATAAATAAATAAAATAACAAATCTACAACAGCTTTAATTAAAAAAATTTATGTGTCACGCACGAGGTGAAGGGGAAAAAAAATATCTATTTGAGAGACTAAAATTAATATTTGTGGGGTTGGCGTATTGAGTCCCTGAGTGTAACTAATAATTAAATCTAAACTAGGCATTAAAGACGCTTGGATTTTTCAGCGAGATTCCGCATTACATTGTTCTAATTCGTTCACATTTTTCTTACTAATATTATATAAATCTCAACTTACATAGTCCATTAAGCCTGTCTTCGTTTATTGTGTTTCTTAGCCAAGTATTTACTCTTCAAAGAGTGCTAAAAGACCTTTCAATGGTACTTGTTAAACACGGTAGCACCAATTCAATTAACAGACAGGTTTTTAATTTGAGGAAAAAAGGGACTGGCTTCTTTAATGACCAGTAAGTTCCAAGTCTTTCAACTTTTGCTTTTCCATTTTTTATCCAGCCACTCCCATGCTTCAAAGACATTGAAATTGAATTTATTGAAGAGAACATTTTAGTATTTCAACCAATTGCTGTTGCATTAGATAGGCTACAGGGTGATAAAAGCTGTTTTTATGGAACTTTGCTTCCAACTTTGCTAGTGATTGAAAAAAAAATTTAATCGCTTAAATACGTTTCAACTTATACATGTTCATCCTTTTCTTACAGCATTAGCTTCAGGTTTCGAGAATAGATTTCGGGAGTTTCTTAGTTTGCATATATCGGCCAACACCTCAGTTCTGGCATCTATTTCTAATCCTAACCACAAAATCAAATGGCTCGCCATACCCCGAAAATAATACCGAGGAAAATAGGAAAGAGTATCAGGAAATGCTAATCCGTGGCTGTCAGAAATGAGGTTCAAGCAAATACATCTCAAGAGCCTAACGAGTAATGGAGGAGGTAGCAGTCCAGATGACGTTTTTGAATACGAGAGTTTTTCCATCTACGTCAATGGTCTCCAAAGTGGGTAACGCAAAGTGATACTTGGGGTACGCCAAAGAAGTTGGCTCACGATAACTTGCGAGTGTATGATCATGTATCTGTGTATATATATATATATATATATATGATATACATATATAAATATATATTATATATATTATATATATATTATATAATATAATATATATAATATATATATTATATATCTATATAGTACAACCGCGGGCCAAATTTAATGGCATCACCCGCAAATGTAATTTAAAACATTTTCATATTGGGAATGTAGGGCTAGAGTTTGGTTTTATTTGGTTTCAATCACTAACTCGGAGAAGTGTTGCACAGGGTTTATAAATGATAACCGAACATGTAACGACCAGTGTGTCAGGGAATTAAAATAACATAATAAAGAAAAACAAAAAAAAGTATGGAACTGAAAACATTATTAATCAACAAAGCAATATTCTACAAATTACAATGTGAAATGCAGCATAAAGGGGTCTAATAATGGGTTGTACCCCCTTTGGCCCTTCCAACTTCCTCCAAGCCATTCGGCATTGATGAAATGATCTTGGAGATCGCCTCATGCGGGATGTTCTCAAAGCGTTTGCAAGTTCCCTGAGTGTGGACTGAGCATGTTCACGGGCTCGAACACGCCTACCCAACAGATCCCAAAACATGTTCAATGGGATTCATGTCCGGGGTCCTCGCAGAAATGGCCAGGAGTCTGATACCTACCTGTTGTAGGTACCGTTGGACGACCTGTGTAGTGTGCTGTGTGCTGTGTGCTGTGTGGCGTTGTCATGGAGTAGCAAAAAATGGACGCCAATGAAGGACGCGAAAGGCACTATATACTCTTGGAGGATGTCTTCCGCATACCTTTTAGCCGTTACCGTTCCTCTGCTCACGATATGCAATGCCGTGCGAGCACCCAAACGAATGCAAGGAATTGCAAGCAGAAAAGTGCTCACCTGCACGTCTCCAAATTTCCTGACGTCCATCTGGTATATGTAGTGTGAACCTCGACTCATCTGTGAGTGTCCAATCTCCATACGCTTGTGAAAAATGAAATCGCAACCCGATGCTCCCTGAAAAGAGAGGGCCGATGGCAGACCTTGTAAAGCGTACTCCACGTTCATTCTGTCGTCTTCTCACTGTACCGCTCGGAAATGGGCACAATGTCTGAAGCTCGGAGCCTGTGTTGTAGTGTACGCTTGTTGGAAACGATCAACGCCTCTGAAGCTGCCAGACGGAGGAATCTGTCATCTCTCTCGAGCATCGACATTGGGTGACCCTGACCATGTCGTCTACGGTTGCTGCCAGTCTCCCTGAACCGACGAAGGATTCGACTGACCGTAGATTGGTTTACCCCGAGTTGATGAGCCACCTGTCTCTGAGAATGGCCTGCTTCCGACAGTGTGATAACTCCTATGGCAGGTTCCTCTTCTCTGACGATGTCTTTCCATTTGTGACCAGTCTTTGTCCAAGGCTACGACTTACGGCATAGGGTTTGTTTCGTTAGTTGGTTGGTGTCTTGCCCATCTTGTTCTCCATGACCGTACTTTCGGGAATTTCGTAATTGTTGATTGTCCTTTATTATGCCATTTAGTTCCATACACGGATACACTCCGAAGTTAGGTATGACCCAAATAAAACCACACCCTAGCCTCTAATCTTTCCAAAATGACAAGAGTTTACATTTTTACGGAAACAGAAA
>JABUQX010012564.1:10000-15000 GCA_015478945.1 Trachelipus rathkii | reverse complement strand
CATATGTCCAACCTATTCCGAAAAAAGGAAGCCGCTCTGATCGTTCTAACTATCGCCCTATAACTCTAACTTGTATTCTATCTAAGATCTTTGAAACATTTTTCAACTCCCACTTCTTAGACCATCTGGAATCTCATTTCCTTCTTTGCGATGCCAGTACAGCTTTCGACGTTCTAGGTTTACTGGCGATATACTTTTCTATTTAACATATTTATGAATTTCCGCCCTTAGGAACTACGGGAAGACTAGCGTGGTGGCGTTTGACATATCCAAAGCATTTGACCGGATATGGCACGCGTCACTGCTCTCGAAGGTCATTCTTTTGGGTTTCCTCCTTCTCTTTACTTACTTATGTCTAGTTTTCTTTTATATCGTTCAATTTCGGCTGTTGTTGATGAGGCGACTTCTTTTTCTTTTTCTGTCAATAGTGGTGTTCCTCAGGGTTCTGTCTTATCTCCTACTTTATTCCTACTTTTCATTAATGATCTTCTCACCTGCATATCTAACTCTATCTACTCATATGCCGATGACTCGACCTTTCATTCTTCA
The DNA here is from genome assembly GCA_015478945.1 of Trachelipus rathkii. Lineage (NCBI taxonomy): Eukaryota > Metazoa > Arthropoda > Malacostraca > Isopoda > Trachelipodidae > Trachelipus > Trachelipus rathkii. The sequence goes on along the minus strand of JABUQX010012564.1, from coordinate 14,451 downwards.
ACTCATTTCAATTCTGCTCCCTCTTCTACTTCTAGAATTGCCTCTCGTCTTAATCTTTCCGATTCTATTCTCGCTGATCTGGATAGAACTTCCGAGTGGGGTCGTCTGAGCCTTGTGAAATTTAATTCTTTAAAAACTCAACTTCTTCAAATCTCCCTCTCTAAGACACCTTCTAACTTTCCTATCTTTTTCGACGGTTCTCTAGTCTCTCCTGTTGACAATATAAACATCCTTGGCCTTAACATAAACAAAAAAATGTCTTGGAAACCTCACATCACAACGGTTGCTAGGGCCGCCTCAAAGAAACTGGGAGTTCTGTTTAGACTACAAGACTCTTCTCAGTTACTCCAGCTATACAAGGGTCTCATCCACCCTTGTATGGAGTACTGCTCTCATATCTGGGGCGTCCTGGTTTCACCCGGCTTTTGGATAGGATCGAGTCAAATTCTAAAAGGCTTATAAACTGTCCTGTACTTTCTAGTTCACTTGACCCTCTATCTTTGCGATGCGATGTTGGTTCTTTATCTCTTTTCTATAGGTACCGTAGCGGCAAGTGCTCGAGGGAACTTTCCACTCGCGTACTACCACCTTTACGACGCCCTAGTAGCACAAGAGGTGCTGAGTCGGCACATGAGTTTTGTGTTGATATTAGTAACTCCAGACTAGTTCGCTGCAGTGCTTCCTTCTTTCCTGCCACCTCTGTTCTGTGGAATTCTCTTCCATCTTCTGTGTTTCCTGCTGAATTTAATCTCCCTCACTTTAAAGCCTGCGTCTGTGCTCATCTGTGTAATTTGCGTTAGATGAATTTTTGAGGCGTTCAACATCCCCTCCTTGAATAGGGCTCTGCCCGTGAGCGGCGGTGACAACTGTAAAAAAAATGTATTAATGAGACGCGTCAAATATAAACCTTAACTAAGCTATCTAAGTATTTTGAAATTAGGTAGGAAGTATTATAGTATACGAAAATATTAATAATAATAAAATATTTTAAAATAAAAAAAAATATTAGAAAAAATAACAATGATCAAAGTTATAATTGCTTACTCGGTTTGTTTGATAGCCTTTTTCTTTATTTTTTTCTGCTTGCCGCTTATACGTCTCTCCTGGAATGTCCCCTTTTTAAGGTCCAACATTAGTCTGCAAGCATAGATGTATTCCATTTACCCTTGTATCTTCGTTCTATGACTGAAATATCCTGGTGGAATCGCTCTCCGTGCTCATCACAGTTGTCCGGGAAAAAATCCAGATGTGAATCGAGAAAGTGAATTTTGAGCGACATGTTGCAACCAAGCTTATGAAACTTATCTAAATATCTAATTCTAAAAGCTTGTTTCACAACCTCAATATAGGTTTCAACCCTTCAGTTGCCGAAAGAAAGCCATGACAACACTTTCACATGCTCTTCCAAGCTGCTTTCTCACTGGCATTGAGGATTTGCCTGAAGTTTTCGTCTTTCAGAAGATCACGAATGTCGGGGCCAACGAAGATCCCTTCCTTAATTTTGGCATCACTCAGCAGTGGAAATTTCTCCCTCAGGTACTTGAACCCCTCTCCATCTTTATATTTCGTTAAATCATGATGGTTATGTTGTACATTTTTAATCCCAGAGCACAGACTCCTCACTGAACAGGTTTTTTTCTTGTAGTACAAAGACTTTGCACGGTTGTCCCATTCCCAAAGAAACTGCAGCATTTTTCCCATGACTTTTAGGTCTCCACATATATGCCATTGGTGTTCTTCATACATGATTGATTCCAGAAGTATTTTCATGTTTTCATATGTTTCCTTCATATGGACAGCATGGACTACAGGAATAGAAGGAAGTAAATTACTATTGTGCAGCAAAACAGCTTTTAAACTCAATTTTGAGGAGTCTATAAAGAGTATCCAGTCTTTTGGGTTGTACACTAAGTTTAAAAGAGGTCATCAACCGTTCACGTCACAATAAAATACGAGGTTATTCACTTTCTTGAAGTATGATATAAAATCCTTTTTCCTACTTCTATACACAGTCACTTTCACATCAAGTTGGAGAAGATTCCATTGTTGGAGACTTGATCCCAGAAGTTCTACTTTGTCTTTTGGGAGATCCAGATCTCGAATTAGGTCACTTAATTCACCCTGAGTAAGTTTGTGTGGTTCACTTGGGTCAATTTGTGGAAAATCAGGATCCCACGATGTTGAATGTTCAGGTGTTTCCTCCCTTGTACTTTCCTCATCAACATCAACCTGCAGTTGGTACTCTTCTGGAGGCTGAGGTATTGTCATATCATCTCCATGTTGAACTGGACGGACAGCCGATGGAATGTTAACCTATTTCACCATCCCTTTTCTCGATCCATGCTGAGATGTGAACAAACAATAAATTGCAGTTTATTGTATACTTTTAAAACTCCCAACAGATCTGGAGCAAAACGCGTTGAAGGGACGCACCAGTTATCTGCTCCGGGATGAACCCAATTCCCCCCCCCTTACAATAGACATCAATTCGTTTCAACCCGATTTTGCACAAAATAAACACCTAAAATTTGTAGCTTTATCTGACGTCTAAAACGTCCGTTTTCTGGTGTTTTCTTCTGTGCTTGATCAATTGTTGGAATATTTCAATTTTTGAAAAACCTATGTTTTTAGAAATATCGATATCCTTCCAAGGTCTTTTTCGAAATGCTTCAAACTTAAAATTTACAAAGATTGGCTATTATCTAAAAAAAAACTAGGAACAGAACTTTTGTTTTTGACCCATAATTTGAGAATTGGTCGATTTTCAAAACCTCCTATTTTGGGTTTCAATTGCAAAATTGGTATTTCTTTCTGTTTATTCCGATCTGCATGAAATTTTCAGCACATTTGTAGTCGGGAGAGATGCACATCTTTTATTTAGATAATTTCTCTGAATATGCAGTAGTTTTGAATTTTTTCTTTAAAAAAAATATTTCCACAAAAAATTTTTTTGAAATTTTTATAAAAAATTTCTTGAGTATACAAAAAAATTATCTAATTAAAAAATGTATTCACCGCTATCAAGCCTAAAAATTTGATGTTGATCGGATTAGTAGAAAATTATATTATATATATATATATATTATATATATATATATAAATTAATTATATATATATAATATATATAATATAAATATATATCTTATATATATATATATATTTATAATATATTAATTATATATATTATATATAATATATATATATATAATATAATATATATATATATTATAAATATATATATATATATAATATATAATATATTATATATATATATACTATATAAATATATATATTATATTATAATATTATATATATATATATATATTATATATATATATTATATATATTATATATAATATATATATATATATTTATATATAATATATATAATATATATATATATTATATATAATAGTATATATTATATATAATATATATATATTATATATATACCTATAATATATATATATTTATTATATTATATATATATTTATATATAATATATTATATATATATATATATATATATAGTACTATATATATATATAATATAATATATATATATATATATTAATATATATATATAATATTATATTATAATTATATATATAATCAGTGGCGTACCTTGAAGATTACACTAAATTTGCTTTAATATATAATTATTATATATTATATATAATATATATATATATATTACTATAATATATATATATTATATATATATATATATATTATATATATATATATATATATAATAACGAAAAACTCTTTAACTGCAATACGTCCTTATTTTATTTGAAGGAAAAATTTAAATTTTTCACGTCCTTTTGAATAAAGCTATGTTTATTTTTGTGTATTATATGCATAATTGACTCAAAGCCTGACATAGGCCTACCAGAATTTTAAATAATTATTTTAATTATATAAAGGTAAACAACACTTAATTAATAAACTGTTACAATATTATTAAAATTCAATAAGCACAACACCTTCCTTGCTCTATTCCAAAAACTTAAAACTCAAGCAATATAATGGTAAACATTTATGTTCACCTCCTGTCCACCATAAGTGACAAAATATCGTTATTGAATGGGTGATAGATAGATATTACCTCACTTAATAGAAGATAAGCAATAGATAGTATAGATAGATAGATTGATAGATACGATCGATAGATAGATAGATAGATAGATAGAAGATAGATTAGATGATAGTAGGAGAGAGAGAGAGAGAGAAGAGAGAGAGGAGAGAGAGACGAGAGAGAGCGAGAGAGAGAGATGAAGAGAAAAATCAAAATCTTTTTTTAAAATTATTTCGTACGATTTTCACTGGGTGAGCGAAGTTTCGTACTTCGCGAAATTTCTTATTTTTTCGCTCACGGGCTATGCAGGTATGACGCTCTTGCTTTTTTCTATATATTTTATGAAATAATACGATATATTAGTATCCTAC
>JABUQX010012564.1:0-5000 GCA_015478945.1 Trachelipus rathkii | reverse complement strand
GGATAGGAGAATAGTATGAATCACGGTTAACGAGGAATAATCGGAATCGTCTGGATGTCGGACTGGCGGGGATATATAGGATGTTAGATCGAACCTGTGAGGCGGCTCCAGCGCGAGTAATACCTAGAAACTCATCCGTATGGAGAGCTACTATATCCACGCAGAATCACTACAACGCAGGTGCTGAATACACTCCTATTGCGACTAAAGAGTTCGCTCCATCGAATCGTCCTCCAGGGCTAACGTTGGAGGCTCGGCTCACATTATTAATAAGATACATATATATATATATATCTTATAGTATTATATATATTATATATATATTATATTAATATATATATATATAATATATATATATAATATATTAATTTAACTTATAAATATATATAATTAATAATATTATATATATTATATATACTTATTATGTATAATATATATATATATATATATATATATATATATATATATATATATATATTATAATATATATATATATATATTTATATATTTTATATATATATATATATATATAATAATTAGAACATATGTTTATGCAAATCTTTATATTATATTTACATATATAATAGTAAAAGTATATTATTTTCTTTATCATATTATATATATATATATATATATATATATATATTATATATATATATTTACTAATCCGATCAACATCAAATTTTTAGGGCTTGTATAGTCGGGTGAGATACATCTTTTTTACTTAGATAATTTTTTTGTATACTCAAAAGAAATTTTTTTATAAAAATTTCAAAAAAATTTTTTGTGGAATATTTGTTCCAAGAACAAATTCAAAACTACTGCATATTCAGAGAAATTATCTAAATAAAAGATGTGCATCTCTCCCGACTACAAATGTTCTGAAAATTTCATGCAGATCGGATAAACAGAAAAAATACCAATTTTTCAATTTGAAAACCCAAAAATAGTAGGTTTTGAAAATCGGCCATTGCTCAGATATGGGGTCAAATATCAAAATTCTGTTCCTATTTTTTTTTTAGATAATAGTCCAATCTTTGTAAATTTTAAGTTTGAAGTCATTTCGAAAAAAACTATGGAAGGAATTTCGACAAATTTCAAAAACATAGGTTTTCAAAAATTGAATATACCATAACAATGATTACAAGCACAGAAAAACACCAGAAAACGACGTTTTAGACGTCAGATAAAGCTACAATTTGGTGTTTATTTGGTCAAAATCGGTTGAAAATTACGAATTTTATGTCTATTTTAAAGGGGGGGGGGGAATTGGGTTCATCCCGGAGCAATAACTGGTGCGTCCCCTTCAACGCGTTTTGTCGTCCCAATGATCTGTTGGGAGTTTTAAAATTATACAGATAACTGCAATTTTTGTTTGATTTCACATCTTCAGCATGGTATTTCGAGAAAAAGAAGTGGATGGTGAAATAGGTTAACATTCCATCTGTTATTCGGCCAGTTCCACATGGAGATGATCTGCTAGTATCTCAACCTACAGAAGAGTTTCAACTCTTGGTTGATGTTGATGAGGAAAGTACAAGTTAGGAAACACCTGAACTTTCAATATCGTGGGATCCTGATTTTCCACAAACTGACCCAAGTGAACAATACAAACTTACTTGGGGTGAATTAAGTGACCTAATCCCAGATCTGGATCTCCCAAAGAACAATGTAGAACTCTGGGATCAAGGCTCCAAGAATGGAATCTTCCCCAACCTGATGCGAAAGTGACTGTGTATAGAAGTAGGAAAAAGGATTTAATATCATACTTGAAGGAGGTGAATAACCTCGTATTTTATTGTGACGTGAACGGTTGATGACCTCTTTTAAACTTAGTGTACAACCCCAAAAACTAGAGACTATTTATAGACTCCTCAAAATTGAGTTTAAAAGGAGTTTTGTTGCACAATAGTAATTTACTTCCTTCTATTCCTGTAGTCCATGCTGTCCATATGAAGGAAACATACGAAAACATGAAAATACTTCTGGAATCAATCATGTAGGAAGAACACCAGTGGAATATCTGTAGAGACCTAATAGTTGTGGGAATAATGCTGCTGCCTTTTTGCTAATGGGACACTCGTTCAAAGTCTTTGCACTATAAGCAAAAAGCCTGGTCAGTGAGAAGTCTATGCTCTGGAATTAAAAGTGTGCAACATAGCCCTCATGGTTTAACGAAATATAAAGATGAAGTGAGGTTCAAGTACCCGAGAGAGAAATTTCCATTGCTGAGTGACGCCAAATTTAAGGAAGCTATGTTCGCTTACCCCGGCATTCGTGATCTTCTGAAAGACGAAAACTTCAGGCAAATCCTCAATGCCAGTGAGAAAACAGCTTGGGAAGCCTGTGAAAGTGTTGCTCATTGCTTTTTCGGCAACTGAAGGGTTGAAACCTATATTGAGGTTGTGAACAAGCTTTTAGAATTAGATATTTAGATAAGTTTCATAAGCCTGGTTTCAACACGTCGCTCAAATTCACTTTCTCGATTCACATCTGAATTTTTTCCCGGACAACTGTGACGAGCACGGAGAGCGCTTCCAACATCATATTTAAGTCATAGCACGAAAATACAAAGATTAATGGAATACATCTATGCTTGCAGACTACTGTTGGACCTTGAAAAGGGACATTCCAGGAGAGACGTATAAGCGGTAAGCAAGAAAAAAAAATAAGAAAGGCTATCAAACAACCGAGTAAGCAACTATAACTTTCATAAAGTGTTTTTTTTTAACAACCCTTGTATTTTAAAATATTTATTATTATTAATATTTTCGTATACTATAATACTTCCTACCTAATTTCAAAATACTTAGATAGCTTAGTTAAGGTTTATATTTGACGCGTCTCATTAATACATTTTTTTTACAGTTGTCACCGCCGCTCACGGGCAGAGCCCTATTCAAGGAGGGGATGTTGAACGCCTCAAAAATTCATCTAACGCAAATTACACAGATGAGCACGACGCAGGCTTTTAAGAGTGAAGGGAGTTAATTGAGTATAGGAAACAAGAGGAATGAAGAGAATTCCACAGCAACAGAAGGTGGCAGGAAACGAAGGAAGCAGACTGGCAGCGAACTAGTCTGGAGTTACTAATATATCAATCAGCAAAACTCATGTGCCTGACTCAGTGCCCTCTTTGTGGCTACTGAGGGCGTCGTAGAAGGTGGTACGTACGCGAAGTGGAAAGTTCCCTCGAGCACTTGCCGTACGGTACCTATATTGAAAAAAAGAGATACAAAGAACAAACATCGCATCGCAAAGATCAGATGGTGTCAAGTGAACTCTAGAAGTACAGGAGGCAGTTTATAAGCCTTTTAGAATTTGACTCGATCCTATCTCATTAAGCCGGGTGAAACCAGGACGCCCCAGATATGAGAGCAGCACTCCATACAAAGGGTGGATGAGGCCCTTTGTATAGCTGGAGTAACTGAGCAAGAGTCTTGTAGTCTATCAAAACTCCCAGTTTCTTTGAAGCGGCCCTAGCAACCGTTGTGATGTGAGGTTTCCCAAGACATTTTTTTGTTTGATGTTAAGGCCAAGGATGTTTATATGTTAAACAGAGGAGAAACTAGAGAACCGTCGAAAAGATAGGAAAGTTAGAAGGTGGTCCTTAGAGAGGGAGATTTGAAGAAGTTGAGTTTTAAAGAATTAAAATTTCACAGGCTCAGAACGACCCCACTCTGGAAGTTCTATCAGATCCAGGCGAGAATAGAATCGGGAAGATTAAGACGAGAGGATTCTAGAAGTAGACGAGAGGGAGCAGAATTGAAATGATGTTTGAAGAATGAAAAGGTCCGAGTCAGCATATGGGTGGATAGAGTTCGATATGCAGGTGAGAAGATCATTATGAAAAGTAGGAATAAAAGTAGGAGATAAGACAGAACCCTGAGGAACACCCACTATTGACAGAAAAGAAAAAGAAGTCGCCATCATCAACAACAGCGATATTGAGCGATTTATAAGAAAGCTAGACATAAGTAAGTTAAAGAAAGTGAGGAAACACCAAAAGAATGACCTTTCGAGAGCAGTGACGGGCGTGCCAGGTATCTGGGGTCAAATGCCTTTGGATATGTCAAGCGCCACCACGCTAGTCTTCCCGTAGTTCCTAAGGGCGGAAATTCGCCATAAATATGTTAAATAGAAAAGTATATCGCCAGTAAACCTAGAACGTCGAAAGCTGTACTGGCATCGCAAAGAAGGAAATGAGATTCCAGAATGGTCTAGAAGTGGGGTTGAAGAAAATGTTTCAAAGATCTTAGGATAGAATACAAGGTTAGAGTTAATAAGGGGCGGATAGTTTAGAACGAGGCAAGAGCGGCTTCCTTTTTTTCGGAATAGGTTGGACATGAAAGGTTGCTTCCAACACTGAGGGAAGTAGTGCTAGTATTGAAGGCATAGGAATATAGTTGAAGAGAGGGGCGGGGCGCCAGCAATGGATGCACATTCCCCTCAAAACTCGGGGAGGAATGCCATCCGGGCCACCCGCCTTCGCTAACGTCATAGATATCAGAGCCATGCAAACCCGATTCAAACCTGTGATCACACGGCATAGGCACTAGGAACACCTGAAAGGAGAAGTGAGGAGGAAGAGGAAAATGCAGAATTCGCGTCCCAGGGTTGAGTGTGAGAGGAATAATTGGAGGTCCAAAAGCAATAGGCGTAGATGAGGAGAGGAGGGAGGGAATGATAGTAGAATAAGAAGGAGGAAAAGGAGGATGTTCAGCGGCGCGTTTACCAACACTAGAAATTTAATCAATAAACACTTTTCTCTTTGTGGGCCGCCGATTTATATTCGAAAAAGATGGAAGCGATGAATACGGAAACGGAGCTAGCGGAAAAATTGTACACGGGATTGGTGAAAGAAAGCGGCCGTGGAGAGGAGGAAAATGCCGCTCATTATCTCGCGGCGGTTATCAAATTCCTGATAAAAGAAATTCTAGAAGGAGGAATAAAAGTTTCGTCGTTGGAAAATCGGAAAAAGATAACGCCTTCTCATTTGA
>JABUQX010012562.1:25000-27674 GCA_015478945.1 Trachelipus rathkii | reverse complement strand
CTATCAACTTGTGTACATTCAAACGCTTTTTCCTAGCGAGCGCTTGCTTAACATACTTATCCTTATGGGTGTCTTGCTCACTTAACTTCTCAACTCTTATTATATAATTATGATATTATATATTTATATATAATATATATATATATATATGTTATAATATATAATATATATTATATTATATATATATATTATTATTATAATATATATATTACTATATATATATATATATATATTTCTTTATCTTCTTTTCAATTTCCAAGACCACTGAGAGTGAGGTGCGTGTCAGCGATCGAAAAGAAAAGGCAGTAGAGGAATATTACAAAAAGTCCGAAAAGAAAAGCGCCGACTTTACCTGGCCGTCCTCTGTACATTATTAGTAGAATCGTCGAAGTCAGAAACCCACCGCTAGAGGGCTTTCACGGGACCGCGACCGATCCTCACTATGGTAAATCGTCAAGGTAAGGTTCATATCCTGGCCCAGGTGGGCCACTACCATACCCCTTACAACACCCGCCATTCTCTCCTATCATGGACCTCTTTCTTCTCGCCTCTGCAAACTCACATTTCCTCTCCTTGCAAACATTCCTTTAGCTGACTGCAATCCATTTTGCTCGGATTTCCCAGCCGGTCGGCTCCCAACAGCACTCACCACTACTAACCTAACCAACCGACTTTCATTCATTCTTTCCACATGACAAACCATCTCGACAGGTACTTTCATTTAATTCTCCTCGTTTACCCCTTTCCTTACACACAATACAACTTTCTAATTACGTTCATATCTGCATTTTATCCATTCTTCTCAGCACTAGCACGCCCCATAATTAGATTGATATATAATATATTATAAGTAGTGATAATATATAGTAAGTATATATATAATTATATATATATATATATATATATAATGGTATATATTTCTATTATATATAATATTATATACTATATTATATAGTATATATATATATATATATTTATATTATATATAATATATATATATATATAGTATATATATATATATATCATATATATATATAATATTACGTATATATATATATATATATATATATATATTAGAGTATATATATTATATTATATATATAAAATATATATATAGTGCAATGTTATGTAACAAAAAAAAACCCCGTTTATTGTTATGTAAAAAAACCTTTCCCGCCCCCCGCCCCCAAACAGTACCATATCTTCGTAATACTTCTGATGTTTTAGAACCAAAAAAATTGGTGGACCTATTAACCCCATCGAGTATGAGTGAAAAAAAAGTGTTATAATGAGTTTCAAATTCGATTTCTGAATTTTGGAATTTTTAAAAAATTTAAAAATTTCACAATTTTTTAGGCTCATTTTTTGACTGATTTTTGGACTTTCCAGCAGTGGCTGCATCAAGAAATCTATGAATTAGTATAGACTTGAAAATTAAATTATGTTTGGTTCCATCATAGACGCTTATCTTTGAACAGAAGACAAATGAAAATTTTATGCAGTTCATCAGCTTACAAATACCAGGAAAGTGGAAGGGAATAACAAAACCAGTGTAATGTAAAAAAAACCCACCTTCCAAATTAATTGAAAATGTGCATGTATATGCTATAACTCCTGTCAACATGCTGTAAGGTTGTTTTTTTCTTTCTGTCAGTGTAGGGTCTAAAAAAAAAAAAAAAACAAATGTAACTTTATTATTATATTATTATTATTACAAATATTATATAAATGTACTATGAAAAAAACCCACTTTTTTAACCTTTTTTTTTTTTTAATTATATTATTATATTTTGGCATATATAAGGTGTCTACCCTATGTATATTAGGTTATCGGAATCGATTCCCAGTGTTTTGTATAAACGAATCGAGGCAGCCTACCATGAGTTTAGTATGAAGTTAGTAGGCCTACCCCCGCTTTGTTCTAGTGCAATCCTTATACAACTTTTTTAGCTATTTCTTTCTTCGAGCTTACAGAGCCTGAATTTTGGTGTCAAATAGTATGTTTTGGAGGTTATGCTCCGAAGTTTGATTCCCCGAGGTGTTTTGAGGGAATCGGAATATGCGCTGAGGTGTTTAGTGCGGGCGGGCAGCCTCTAACACCTTGAGCCATTTTTTTTATTTTTCAAGGAACATGTCTCCTAGTTTGGCATTGACTAGTATGTTTAGATGGTCTGCGAATCGATTCCCGTATTACGTCGAGTTGAATTGGAGCAGTTCCTTAGGGCATTTTGGCCTGGTGTTGAGGTGGCTCATGTACATTTTTTAGGTTTTTAAGCTTATATGTTTTTAAGGTTCTATTCCAACTTGCTACTGTGGTTGATGAAGGTACTGCCTGCCTGGGCGAGATTTCACGCCGCCACGTCCAAGGACTTAGAAGGTTGAAAATTGGGAAGTGAGATAGAAGAGAACTAATGAAATAGAGTAATAAGTTTAAATTAAGTGCCGGAGCACATGAACCGATACCGGAGCCAGACAGGATTTCTGGCTCCAGCTACATATTGAGTCAAAAGAGGTACCTTTATATATGTTTTCAATGGTGTAGAACTCATTTTTGAGGGTTTCAACAATCCCAAATGAGTTTAAGGACCCCCTTGAGGGGGGTCCCCATTGAAAAATAGAAGAAAAGCACAGAGTGCAAGATACGGAGGTAAATGGAATTTTATGCTACCAAACA
>JABUQX010012562.1:0-20000 GCA_015478945.1 Trachelipus rathkii | reverse complement strand
CCGTACCGATGATGGCCGCTCGATAATTTTTGAAAACTTTTTTATATTTTTGCATGGCGTTAATGTTATCCCTGGAAAGTTCAAAAACACCATTCGGTTTTGTAGATTTACTCTGGTTGTAACAAGGGTGAGCCAAAATGTTTGACCAGGTGGAGCAAAATATTATCACTTTATAGAGGTAACATTTTAAGTCATATCTCCTTATTGGGAAATAATCCTATACAATGTCAATAGAGAGGGGATTTGTTAGGGAGTACTTTAAGGTACAATTTGGGCCTTTATATGTTTTTTTTTGGGAAATAATATTTCCCATCGAAAATGAACGTGAAAATTGAATTACAAAATCGAAGAAATTTCCATTTTCGTGGATTTACAATTTAAAGAAGGAAATAATTTAACGCTATGAAATTTGGTGTGATGATACATACTGAAGTATGGTTTAACCTAAATCTTATTTGAAGTTTGGTGAATATTTTTAAAAAATTTACAGGGTGTCCAAATTCATTTGTATGTTTAACTTAAACTTTGAAGCTTAATATCTCTGATGGGTTAAGTGCTAAAAATCTGAAAATTTCACACAACTACTACCATAGATGTTCCCTCACCTGCAATATTGACTTTGGTATTTGCTTGGTTGTAGTAATACAAAAGTTCTACCAAATGCAAAAAAATTTTTTTTTTTGAAGTTGTGTCAGGATACCAATTATTATAGTTATTATAGTTCAAGACATACATAGACAAATGAAATAGTGTGGCCTCAAAGGAGAAATGAAAACAAGTTTAAAAAATTTGAATTAAGGTTCATTATGCAATAAGGAGGTAGCATGTGGGTTTTACTGGAGAGCGGCAAAATAAACTACATTTGTCGAAAAAATTTTATCTATATATATAATCTATATATATATATATCTATATATATATATATATATATTATAATATATCTATATATATAATATATATATACTATATATACTAATATATATATATATATATATCCTTATGTACCGTAGTCGGTACATAGTATAAAATTTATAAAAGATATATGTAAGTGCTACAAAGATTTCTGGTACACAGATATAAGAAATCTTGTACAAAGCAAGTCCTGTATGCGAAATAACTGTTTCATTCCTTTTTTGTATTATCAAGGTCACCGAGGTGATTCTGTCACCAACGGCGTGCCATGGGGAGAGAGCCAGTTATGAAAAAGAGATCGGAGAGCCAACATCTTGACACTCTCTCGGTCCAAAAATTGATACTTTAATGGTAATCATATTTAAGGTATTTAAAAAGCAATTTATTTTTGAACAGTGAAATATCTTAATGTGTGTTCATGTAAAATAGTCATTAGACATAATTAATAAAGAAATAATTAAAGAAGCGTTTCGCTATTCCAAAACTAACTTATTATCTTTTTTAAAAGTGATCTCTTAAATAGGGAAAATTAATAATTATAGAGATCAAGTTTTGTATATATATATATATTACATATATATATATATATATATTATATATATATATATATATATATATATATTAATATATATATATTTATATATATACTATATATATTATATATATATTTCAATAGGTATGATTATATACCTTTAAATGCAAACCATAATAATTGTGGCAGTGTATAACGGTTGTGTGGATAGCTGTAGAGACCTGTATATACTGAATAAATTTTGCTATTTTGCACTTTAAAGTTTTTTTTTTAATATTTATATAATCCTACCTATGAAATATATTTGTACTGAAAATAGAGTATTATATATATATATTATATACTATTATTTATATATATATATATTATATATATATATATATATATATATATATAATATATATATATATTATATATATATAGTACAAAGCTTGATCTCTATAATGATTAATTGGCCCCTATTTAAGAGATCACTTTGAATATAGCAAATAATAAAATAGTTTTGGAATAGCGAAACGCTTCTTTAATTATTTCTTTATTAATTATGTCTAATGACTATTTTACATGAACACACATTAAGATATTTCACTGTTCAAAAATAAATTGCTTTTTAAATACCTTAAATATGATTACCATTAAAGTATCAATTTTTGGACCGAGAGAGTGTCAAGATGTTGGCTCTCCGATCTCTTTTTCATAACTGGCTCTCTCCCCATGGCACGCCGTTGGTGACAGAATCACCTCGGTGACCTTGATAATACAAAAAAAGGAATGAAAGTTATTTCGCATACAGGACTTGCTTTGTACAAGATTTCTTATATCTGTGTACCAGAAATCTTTGTAGCACGGGCATATATCCTTTAAAAATTTTATACTATGTACCGACTACGGTAACATATATATAATAATATATATATATATATTAATATATATATTATATATATACTATATATATATATATATATATATACTATATATATATATATATATATAATATCATATATAGATAAATTTTTTTTCAAGTTATTTAGTTAATTTTGTCATTTACAGTAGATATTAATGGTACATTCTATGTAACTATTAACTTAAATTAAATTTTTTAACATGTTTTCATTTCTCCGTTGATGCCACACTATTTTTATTGTCTATGTATTGGTCTTGAACTATAATAACTATAATAATAGGTATCATAACACACTTAATAAAAAAATTAATTTTTTGGCATTTTTTGAAGGCTGTATTTCTTTAAACAAGCAAATACCAAAGTCAATATTGAAGGTGAAGGAACATCTATGGTAGTAGTATAATGTGTGAAAATTTCAGATTTTTAGCACTTACCCACCCATCAGAGATATTAAGGTTCAAAGTTACCGATTTTCCGAAAAATTGATTTTTGGACACCCTGTAATTTTTTTTAAAAATATTCACCAAACTTCAAATAAGATTTAGGTTAAACCATACTTCAGTATGTATCATCACACCAAATTTCATAGCGTTAAATTATTTCCTTCTTTAAATAATACACCCACGAAAATGGAAATTTCTTCGATTTTTAACACAATTTTTCGGATTCATTTTTTATCACATGATATAACAAGTGCATTTACTTTTTAATTTTGCCAAAAAAAAAACCATAAAAGGCCAAATGTACCTTAACGTATCCCTAACAAATCACTCTCTATGAACTTTGGTATAAGAATTTACCATACTGGAGATATGACTTAAAAATGTTACGCTCTAATAAAGTTGATAAATTTTGCTCCATCCTGGTCAACATTTTGGCTCACTCCTGTAGCAACTCAGAGTAAATCTACAAAAACGAATGGTGGTTTCTGAACTCTCCAGGGATAACATTAACTCCATGCAAAATATAAAAGTTTCAAAAATTATCGAGGCGGCCAAGCTTCCATTATTTTGGTACGCAAAAAATGGATAGACCCCTATATATATATATATATATATAATATATATATATATAATATATATAATATATATTATATATATATATATATATATATATATATATATATATACTATATAATATATATATATATATATATTATATATATATATATATTAATATATATATACTATATATATTATATAACCTCAACTGACCTAGAAAAGCAAAACATAAGACATTTAAAACTCACGCGGCAGAGATGGCCACAGACAATATCTCATACAAACACCTAGGGAAACACAGCTTTAACACAATTAACACAAATATGTAACAGCTCCATTAGCCTAAACTTTATTCCCCCTATTTGGGAAAAAAGCTATCATTATATTCCAAATAAAACCAGAAAGACCCTTCTGACCATGCATCATCATATCGCCCACTATCTCTATTTAGCAACACTATCAAACTACTAGAAAAAGCCATACTAAACAAATAACTCCACACATCATCAAACATATTCCAACAAAGCTTCAAAGCAAAACCACTATACAATAAAATACAATACAATAAAAACAATATACATACCGCACAATCAACTGCCTAAACTCAAAACAACTCAATAAAACAAATTATCAGAGCATCGACTCCAACAAAAGCATTCGATCACAGCACCCAACACAACTTGATCCAAACAAAATTAAAGTCTACCTCCCACTAAACTTATAAGAAATGGAAACTGCCAACTTTCTATCAGGACGAACAGCACAAATAGCAAACAAACAATACAAAATCCGCACAACAGTAAACATCAACAAACGGAAGTACTCCAATGCGCAATACTATCCCACACTATTCAACCTCTTTAAGGCCAATCTACCACAATCACAAACAGATCACACAATCATAAACAACCTACGCAGATGACATCACTAGTAGCCACTATACACTAAAATCTAAACACGAGCGGACAAACCTGACAACAAAAGAGTACACAACCAACTTCCAACCTGGCTAACAGAAAACAATGTCTTCACCTCACCAAACAAATCTTCAATTACACTAATTACCACCGACCACCAACTTGGTACCACACACCCACTAGTCTACCTAAACAACATTCCTATGCCCTTTAACAAAACTCCCAAAATCCTTCGAGTAATACAAAACAAATAGACAACATAATTTCATCTACGAACAAGAAACTAAACATATTAAGAACCATCGCTGGCACAGACATCACAAATAATAAACCAACATGCACCACTATATACAAACAATACAATTCGCCGACTCTAAACTACGCTTCTTCAACCTGGGCACCCACTATTGACTAAAAATAAACCAGAGAAACTACAAAGGACACTAAACAAAGCTCTAAGAATTATAACAGAATGCACATGAACAACACCACACCACCACCACCACCTACACGAAGAAACCAAAATTCTACCCATAGACACACAATATCTTTTCCAAACTCAAACACGACCAACACCCATGGCACATCGCACTCTCTAAAACCATACCCACCACAGGACTCGACCCCAACCTCCTCTTCCACCAGCCCTATATTATCAAACAATTCTGAACAACATTTCCACCACCACCACACACAACATACAACGCAAGGCAATCACACGACACTAACAGAAAACACTTAACCACGCAGAAAAACCAAACATTTTAACAAGCACGTCCACCAAAGAAATAGCACCGATTAAAACTCACTACCAGAACACAATCACTCACCCTTGAAAAGCTAAGATGCGGCCATCACCCTAAATTTACAATAATACAAACACAGATTCAACCTTAACCAAACCTGTCAAAACTGTAACCAGTTTCCGGAGGATACATCCGCACTACTTTCTCTCCTGTTTAAAAAATTCTCAACAGCAGAACAACGTGGAACCATAACATCCTGGAGATCTCTGGAGGAGACCCGTTGCGTGGCGGGTTACCTGGGCGCGATGTGGTCTCTACTATGATGGGGAGGTCAGGGGTGAAAAGTATATATATATATATATATATATATATATATATAATATATATATATATATATATATATATATAATATAATTATATATATAATATATATCTATATTATATATATAATATATATATATATTATATATATATATATATATATATATATTTTTAAGATTATCCTATTCAATCCGATTTTGCACTCGGGCTTCGGGAAACGCAGCAAATGAATGTGCGCCTGTGTGGCCACACGGGCTGCACTCGGGCTTCGGGAAACGCAGCTACAGTATTAGCAAGGTAAACTATGGTATTAGGTTATTAAAAATTATTTTAAGACCAACTTCAACACTATGGTTTCAGGTTCTGTTAATTAATAAGCATTCTTGGTAGAGTGAGGATGGAGTTTGTTGAGGTCGAAATCTATGTTTATATTCTTGAAGATCCGGATGATGCCCGGATCTCAATCTAGAAAGGGTTTTCCATCTTTCTGGGGAGTGTGCCTTTCGTTAAGCGGGGTTAGCTAATGAGGCTATTTGTTGGGCGGTTGTTGAGGTATCGTTGCATGGAATGTGTACGTATGAATTTGTTTTGATGGAGTGGCGATCTCCAAACTTTTTTGATCGCGTACGCCCTAATATGAGAATAATTATAAGTTGTACCCCCTATAGGCCTATAATATAATATAATAAGACACAGCGACCAATGAGAAAACCTGGCACTCAGGTGATGCACGATCGTACACTCGCTAGTGATCGTGAGCCTACTTCTTTGGCGTACCCCCAAGTATCACTTTGCGTACCCCACTTTGGAGAAAATTAGGTTCCTATCATATCAAGATGGTCTAGAATTGGTAGGATTTTGGTTTCTTCATGTAAGTGCTGGATAGGGGTGATTTATAGTTTGTTTACTTGTTATTGTACTCAGGGCAGCGTTTTTTATTCTTGGTAATAGTAGCATAGTGATAGTAGTGCAGAGGGATCTATGTTTATATTCTTGAAGATCCGGATGATGCCCGGATCTATATCTAGAAAGGGTTTTCCATCTTTCGGGGGAGTATGCCTTTCGGGGTGGGGGGTTATCTAATGAGCATATTTGTTGGTCGGTTGTTGAGGTATCGTCAGAGTAGGTACTGTGGTAGTATCTTGTCATGGAATGTTTATGCATAGTAGGGATACCCGATATAAAAAATATCGATAAATCGATATTTCGATATTTTAATAAATATCAAATTACCTTCGATATTATTGCCAGAAAAATATCGATATTCAATATATCGACCAGATAGTTGGGAATTAGTAGGATTTTTGTTCTTCATTCAGGTGCTGGATAGGGGTGGTTTTTAGGCAGAATGCTATTGAACGAAGGGCGGTGTTTTGTATTCTTTGTAGTTTATTTCTATCAGTGGGTATGTTAATGGATACGAGACTGTTGATCCATAGTTGATTGTAGTTCTTGAGAGTTGTTTGAAAGTTGTTGACAGTGTGGTTGTTTCATTACTGAAATTGTGCTGGGATAAGGTTCGGAGAACATTTAATTTTTTGTTTGCTGTACTTATGATGTTTTGAATGTGTGGTGTAAAAGTGAATTTGGTGTCGAAGGTTATTCCGAGTATTTTGGGTGTTTTGTTTAGGGTAATGATGGAGTTGCTTATGGTTACTTGTGGGTGGAAGGATGATTTGTGTCTGTCAGTGGTGATCAAGGTGATAGATGATTTCTAAGCAGAGGCCGACTTTCTGTTGGATGATAACCAAGCTTCTAGGTGATTTAAGTAAGTCTGAGTGAGGTTTGTGGTAGAAAATCTGGATGTTAGGGAATGTAAATTATTTACATAAATTGTAGTCTATACAATTTATGTGTATGCAAATGTTTTTTATTATTGTGAAAACGTTGAACAGGAATTTGAATAGGATGGCACCCTGAGGGACTCCATTTCTTAACTTTTCAATTTTTGAATTTTGGTGCTTGTTTTATACTTGGGTTGTGCGTCCATATATAAATTTGGATAACCATTTTTTAATTGTTATGGAAGGGAGAGTTTGAATTTTTTGGATTAGTGCGTCTGGGTATTGCGTCAAAGGCTTTATTAATGTCTATGACCAGAAGTATTGTTCTGTGGGAGGGAGTTTTGTTTAATACATTTTCAATGTTTTGAGTGATGTTGGTTAGTGCTGTTAACGTTGAGTTAGATTTTTTAAAACAGTGTTGATGATTTGGGAAGTTAAAGAAAGTCTGAGTTTTAGTAAGAATGATTTTTTCCATTAGATTGCACAAATAAGAGAGGAGGGATATGGGTCGGTATGAAGATGGGAGGTTGGGATCTTTTTTTGTTTTAATTTAGGTTTGATGAAATCTTTTTTTCAGTGTGGGGGATATAGTTGAGAGACCAGGATTTATTGAAGATATCTGTGATTCATAATATAGTTGTTGGTCCAAAGATTTTTATGTGTAGATTAGAGATGTTGTCGGGTCCAGTAGCATGGGATTTTTTTTGGGTTTTAATAAGTTTATTTCTTGTTTAGAAAATGGGGTCTTAGGATTGGATTCAAGTTGTGTTGTTGTGATTTTGCGTATTATTCTTCTATTATTTGCATGTGTTGGTTTATTGGATATATTTGATTTAGTGTTGTGCGAGGATGTTGCAGTGCTGTTTAGGGGAGGGGTGGGAGTTGTTGTATCCTCTTAGAGCTTCAATTGTGGATTTGGCGTTGTTCTGGAAGTTGGGGAGACGATTTATTATTTGCTATGTTTTTTTCTCTTCAGGTCTGTCCATGTTATCTATTAAGTGTTTCTTAAATTTTTCTGTTTTGTGAGTGGAGATGAGATTGGAAATCTGACTATTTAAGGAGTTTATTTGTTGAGGTGAAATCTGTACTAAAGTTGTGGTGCCATTTAGATTAAGAGCCTGCTGATTTTGACAAGATGTAATGTTTTTCTGTAGCTTTGTAGCAAATGTTGGAGGCTTTCTGGATTACCTTTGTGCTACTTGGCTTTAGTAGAGAGTGGAAGTGTTGTTGCTTGCGGGTAGGTTGGATGTACAGCACAAAGCATATAATATATAATATATATATAATATATATATATATATATATTATATATATATATATAATATATATATATATATATAATATTTAATATATATATATATATATTATATATACATATATATATATATAATATATATATATATATATATATATATAAATATATATATATATTATATATATAATTATTATATATATATTATATATATATATATATATAATTATAAATATATATATATATATATACTATATATATATATATATCATATAATATATTGATTATGATAAAGTCCCTTGAGGTTAATATTTTTTTTCTAAAATGGAAGTAAAAATATTTATTATACATTAAACTTAAATTAAAATCACAGAAACAGAATAAAAGAAGATGCCGAGCTTTTCGTGATCCATACTCGATTCCCATTTTCAAGGACTGAAGGACAAAGAACTGGTGTTGATATGGAATTCTAGCTACTTCATTCCTTTCTTAATTTCTGGCAACTTGGTAGGTTTTCAAAAAAAAAATTTTTTTAACGTAGACGTTCTGTTTTTAAGTTTTTATCGTAAGTTCACGAACAGGCTTTTTGTTCCTTCAGATATGTGTTCTTTTGTTAGAGCAATTGTAGATTCTCCCTTTAGTAGACTGAAATTCGAGCTATTTTCTATAAGAACGAACTCAATTAATTTCCTCTGGCTGTGTTTTGTATATTTTGACAATGACTGGTGAATTTATATAATTTGAAGTTAAAATTTTGCCCCTATGACGTACTAATGATGAATGTTGTTTATTCGTGTTCAGAATCGTAATTTATGTTGATCGAACCTAGGTTTATTAAAGTGATTTGGTTTCTCCTTGTTAATTTTTTTCACCAGTTCTTGCATTTTTATTTTTGTATATTCGGATTTTTTTACTGATTTGATATTATTTAGGTTTTAGATGTCATATCTTAAGTATTATATTATTTTGATTTAACAGTCTGTATTGTATGCGGTAAAAAATTCTTTGATAACTCCTTTTGGTATATTTGGAATTTGGTAGTATAATCTTGAATTGGTTTTTGGTAGGGTTTAAGTTTAGGATACTTTACCTTTGTCCATGTCCCGTACAGATTTGTTTCTTATATGCTCCGGTTATTTTAATCTATGGAAGTTATTTTAATAGATTTTAATTTCTTATCCAGTGTTTTCGGGCTGCAAATTTTGTAGGCTCTAAGAAACAAATTGCTCAAGACAGCTGATTTTGTGGATATATCATGACTCGAGAACCAATGGATGTTAAGATGGAGTTTTGCTGTTAGGTTTTCTATAAATTATCAAAAACTTGAGGTTTGATCATATTCCAGGTTATTAGTACATCTAAAAGGTCAATATTATTATTTTCTATCTTTTTTTTCCTGCCAATTTAATATATAATTAAAAAGGTATTAATAAAATTTAAGACTGTGTCGGTGTTTGTATTCCTCGGGATTAATGCAAAAATGTCATCGATCATAACGTATCCAGATTATTGTAGGAAATTGTGGGAAAATATGATATTTTTCAAATAGCTCCATAAAAATGTTGCTGATAATTGGAGATAGTGATGAACCCATTGCTGGTCTAGCAATCCAACCCCCCCCCCAAGGTTACCGCAAACATTTCAGTCCAAACTTTTCACCTGAAATATTCACCATGAGAAAGCAATGGAACTCAGTCCAACAAAACAAAGAACCAAATCAAAACCAAATTAGCAAAATCTCAAATATAAAATAAAGAATTTATTAAAGAGGAAGAATAATAAAAACAGTCAACAGTACACCCAAACACTATACCATAAAACCTACTATACAAAAATATTCCATACAATAAAAAAAATCCATACTTCACATATACAGCCCCCACCATCTGTAAGCAAAATAATAAAATCCTTAGACTCAAAAATCAATGAAATCTTATTACGTCACATAACTCCAAAAATAGCCAGAAACCTACAACACATACTGATAGATTAATAATTAATCGGCTTAAAAAAGTAAAGAATAACCAAGAAGAGCCCTCATTCTCTCCACTTTAGGTACTCAATGCCAACAAAAACCTCAAAACTCACAAGTAGCAAGTCCAGATAAAAACTTTTAATATTCATCTCAAGCAACTCTCTGAATGAAAATCGTTGTAGCACTAATGCAAATATTCAATACAGCCTGGCAAAAAAAATTTAAATGAATGAGTCACAGGAGATTTTACTCTCCATCAGCGGGATTCGAACATTGGATTAGCGCGTCGCATAGTTAACAATAACCGGATGCTCTAACCACTAGGCCATCCACGTTCCCAAAAAAGAACGCTTCAAGCGTAGTTTTTAAAGCACCCTGTTTTCTCATCCCATAATTGCTGAGTACTCAAAGGACTGGCCCCCATTTTAAATGAATGTCTGGCCCTATTTTAAATGAATGCTTGGTCCCATTTTTAAAGAATGCTTGGTCCCCATTTTAAATGAATGCCTGGCCCCCATTTTAAATGAATTCCTGGTCCCCATTTTAAATGAATGCCTGGACATAATATAACAAAGGTTTTATAAAAACATTAACATAAAAATACAGTTTATCAAAACATAACATAAAAGTAATCTCTTTGAATAAAATATCATAGTAAAATGTAATAGTTTATTGATTTTAATCAGTAAATCAAATCACTAGCCCCTAAACTCCTCTCGCCACCCCACCTTCCATGATCTATTGATCTATTGATTCAAGTCATATTTTGAGTATCATTTTGGATAAACATTAACAAAATAGATTCTATATCTGTACACGAATAAACTGTTAACTGTAACAAAGTTTTACATCAATTAAAGCTAAATACATTAACCATGAACTAAGAAATAATGAACAACGAACATGCCCTAACATGCACTTACGCACGAATAAACAGCCAACATTAGCATTCTATACCTAACAACAGTTAAGTAACTAACATCACATACAGAACGTACCTATTCACACTTTCCCATCATATTCTTTAACATATCCATTGTTATTTTAACCAAACATAGTAACATGTTTTATGCAAAAAATTGTCTAACCTTACCTAGATTATCATACAGACAGGCGAATAAAAATAAAAAAAAAAAAAAAAAAAAAAAAAAATATTGGCTAACGTAACAATTCACATCAATAAAGCTAAATACCATAACCTAAACTATGAAATATTTAAATACACGATCAAACCTAACAGCACCTCTCGTATGAAATCTGGCTTAACATTCAACCAAGGATCCTTGCTATAACAGGAAAGTAGGCTAAACAGGAACATACAAAACTCAAAGTATCCCTACTTTTCCAACATATCAGCAACGGCTAAGCAGTTTATCTAACAAAATCCCTTATAAAAGTGACCAATCTATCAAAGTACCCCATCTTGAAATAATGAATTTGATACTACCTTCATCAATAACGCCCACTTCACATTATTTAAAATATTTTGAACTATTGATAATACAGACACGAATACATTCTTTATATGAACCTACTTACTCAGGAAAAACGTAACCTAAGCCCACGTATCTAACACAATATCATCAGTTAACACAGTAATATCTTACGAAACTTATCGTTTCTCTAACAAATTAGTGTTAATTTCACATTTTCATAGTAATATTTAACAAAACGTAGCAGAAATCAAACATAACCTAACAAATCTAACACTTATAATGAAGGAAAACCTACAATAGATACTAACATTTGGAACTAAGCATAATACATTAACATTTGAAGCTATGAAAAAGTTCTCAACTTACCCCTCATTACTTAGCAAAACTCAACCTATCCCTGCTTTTCAATCATATCATCAGCAGCTAAAGCTGTATTATCTAACAAAACTCCTTATGAAAGTGTCCAAACTATCAAAGATACCCTCATCTTGAACTATGAATTGATACTACATTCACCAAACTATCTTGCTTGTCAAATATAATATCATTTTGAACTATGCATAATCGTTTACATTAGCAAAATTTTCTGTCAAACATCATAAAATAATCTATCGATCATACAGGTAAGTTTATAATTAGGGTTACCTTCATGTTTAGACAAAAGCTTTCACGAATGCGCTCACTCAGCTACATAATCTCAATCTTTACTATACATAACCGAATAATTTTCAACGATGAGTCCCAACAATATGGAGATCACCCCTGAGATGCATGAAGACCCATCTCGGGTACCCCGAATGGGGGTGTAAGCGGTAAGGGCACAGCCAAATGGGCTGTGCCCTTATGTAACCGCTTACAACCCCTTCGGGGTAACCCGAGATGGGTCTTCATGCATCTCCGTGGTGATAAAAATAAATAAATTTTCCATTGAATTTTTCGATGGTTACGCGCAAGTCCTGGTTGGATCATTTTTGACCCTAAGCAATATATATAAGCAAATGTTTCAACTTTTTTTATAATTTTTTTTCTCCTTCCAGGTATTCCTCAAATAGGGGTTGAAGATGTAAAAAACGAAGCTTAAAAAAAACGATATAATATGAAATAGGAATTTGAAAAAAAAATTAGTTTCGACCAAAAAGACCCAACACGGACTTGCGCGTAACCATCGAAAAATTCAATGGAAAATTTATAGGGAAATTTATTTTTTTAAAGTTTATCTAGGAATATATCTGCCAAATTTATACAAATTTCGCTGAATAGTTTTTTTAAACGATTTTTATGAAGTTCTATGAAAAAAATAGCAACAAAATAATAATCATTATTGAATATTATTTAAAAATAATATTTATAAATAAATTTTTACAAAATTCATGGTCTATATTCTAATTTACTAATTTCATAACCCGTAACCAAAAAAGTTATAAAAGTTAATAAATTTGTGATAAAATTGGGTTGGGTCAAAAAGTATCCAACTTAGACTTGCATGTCTCATTTCGAACCCGGACACACGAAGGTTTTAATTAATTAACCCTCGTGTGTCTGTTAATTAATTAATTAATATCTTATGCGTAGTTCTAAATGTTAATATCTATGGTAGGTTTTCCCAAATCGTGTGTTAGATATGTTAGGTTAGTTTTAATTCTTGCTACGTTTTTTGTTAAACACTACCTATTGACATGTAACTTAACACTGATTTGTTAAGAAATGATAAGTTTCGTAAGATATTACTGTTACCTGGTGATATTGTGTTAGAAACGTGGGCTAAAGTTACGTTTTTTCTGGGTTAATGTTAGGTTCATTGAGAATTTTGCTAATGTTCTATGTTTATTTCATATTCAAAATGACGTTATATTTTGATGTGAGTGGCGTTTTTGAATGAAGTAGACAATTGTAAATCAAGTTGGGGTATCTTGATAGATTGGTCACTTCATTTGTTTAAGGGATTTTGTTAGATAATTAAACACAAAGCTGTTGCTTATATGTTGGAAAAGTAGGGATACATTGGGTTTTGTATGTCCTGTTAGCTATTTACCTTTGCATAAGCAGCGGAGCTTTGTGAATGTTAGCAGATATACCTCATAGTGAGGTATGTTAGGTTTGTCACTGTATATTATATTCTTAGTTAAGGTTATGACATGTTAGCTTTATTTATGTGAAACTTTGTTACCTTAGCCATATAATCGCTGGTCTGTATGATAATTAGGTAAGTTTATGATAATTTTTTTTAAATATTACTATGTTAAGGTAAATAACCAATGATAATTGTTACAGATATAATTGAAAAAAAGTGTGAATTGTTTAGGATAAGTTTTGTAGTAATGTTAGTTACTTTACTGGGTGTTGAAGATATAGAGCTTTGTTATATGTTGGCTGTTTTATTCGTGCGTAGGATGTTGGTTGTCGTTGTATCACTTATATTTCTTAGTCAGGTTACGAATTTAGCTTATTGATGTAAACTTTGTTTACGTTAGGCATATATTGTTAGATCGAATAATGAGGAACTTATTTTTATGTTGATGTTTATCAAATGAAACTCGAAATGACTTGAATCAATAGTATCAATAGAATCAACATATCATGGAAGGTTGGTGGGAGAGGATTGGAGGGTGGTGATTGATTTACTGATTATTGAGTTACTGCCTTACAATCAAATAAACTATTACACCTTTCTATGATATTATTCAAAGAACTTATTTTGTGTTATATAATTTGATAAAACTTGTTATTTTTTTATGTTATTTTTGGATAAAACTTTGTTATGTTTGCAATATTCGTTGGGAATTGATAGTTAGGTAAGGTTATGTAAATTTTTGTTAAATATTATATTATAATGTAAAAATTGTTACGAAGCATATTATCGCTGGTCAGTATGATTATTAGACAGGCATATGATGAATTTTGTTAAATATTACTATGCTAATGTAAAATTAACATTGATATATTAGATATGCTTGAAAAAAGTGTGAATAGCTTACTTTTTGTACGCTGTTAGTTACTTTGCTGCTGTTAAGTACGGAACCTTGTTAATTTAGTAGTTTAAATCGGCGCCGTATTAGGTGGTTGGTTTGTCGTGTATATTATATTTCTTAGTTCAGGTTTATGTATGTTAGCTTTATCAATGTGAAAGCAATGTTACGTTTATATATTCTTTGGTTAGTATTTAAAGAACTTAATATATTTTTATGCTATGTTTATCCGAAATGATAATCGAAGTGTGACCGGAATCAACAGATCAGTAGATCAATAGATCAATAGATCATGGAAGGGGAAGAAGGGTGTGGAGGGGTTGATGGTTTAGATTACTGAGTACTGCTTTTGAGAATCAAAATATTATCACTTACTATGATATTTTATTCAAAGAATGTATTTATGTATGTTGGATAAAAAAAAATTTTGTATATTGCAATTATTGTTGGAAGTTTATGATAGTTATGTATAGTATGGTAATTTTGCTTAAATATACTATTAATGTAAAAAAACGTTGTTATCGTTATCATATATTCATTGGTCTGTTATGATAATTAACAAGGTTATGATAAATTTGTTAAATTTTACTCGTGTTAATTGTTAAAATTAACATTTTTATGTTAAGGATATGCTTACAAAGTGGGAAATAAGTTACGTTGTATGCTAGTGCTAGTTACTTTACCGTTGTTAAGTATTGAACTTTGTTGATGTTAGCTGTTCGTGCTTAAATTGTTAGATTTGTCGTTGTGCATTTATTCTTAGTTTCAGTATGAAAACTATGTTGGCTTTATTAATGGGAAGACTTTGTTACGTTAGCCATTATATTCGTTGATCATGTATGCTAGTTAGGACAAGGTTATGCATAATTTTTGTTAAAATATTACTATGCTAATGTAAAAATTAACATTGAAATTGATATGAGTATGCTTGAAAAAGTGTGAATGTTACGTTTTTGTATGCAATGTTATTACTTTACTGTTGTTAAGTGTGAAACTTGTTTAATGTTAACAGTTATTCTTGTAAGGTGTGTTAAGGTTGTAGTTGTACATTAATTGCTTATTTCAGGTGAATGCTATTTAGCTTTTCTTATAACTTGAAAATTTTTGTTTACGTTAGCATATATCGTTGGTCTGTATAAAGAACTTGATTTTTTATGTTATGTTTTATCCAATTGAGACTCAAATTGTGACCTGAATAATTAGATCGATAGATCAATAGAATCATAGGGTAAGTATAGGGGTACTTGTAGGGGTTTTTGATTTACTGATATACTGGTTATTTACTTCTTTAGGAATGTAAAACATAACAATTTTAGTAAAAATATGACTTGAATAAATAGATCAATAATTCAATAGATCAATAGATCATGGATGGATAGGAGGGTGCGGGAGAAGGGGTGGTTTGATTTACTGATTCACTGATTTCCTGCTTTAGGTTATGTATTGTGAAAACCAATTTTAGTAAAAAATAGATTTGAATCAATTAGCATCAATATCCGATCAATAGATCAATAGATCAATAGATCAATAGATCAATAAATCAATAGATCATTAGATCATGGATGGGGGGGGAGGATAGGGGGGGTGATTTGATTTACTGATTTACTGATTTACTACTTTGGGCTATGTAAAACATCAGTTTTAGTAAAAAATATGACTTGAATTAATAGATCAATAGATCAATAGATCAAAGAGGGGTGGGGGAGGGTAGGATGGATGGTTTGATTTACTGATTTACTAATTTACTGCTTTAAGGTATGTAAAAACGCAGATTTTCACGTTATAAACATGAAAAGCATAAAATTTTAGTAAAAATTATATTTTTCAAAGAAAATAAATTAAAATAAATAAAAAAATAATAAAAATTTGAAAATAAATTAAAAAAATAATAATTTCAAAACAAATAATAAATGTAAAATGAAACTTATAAAATAAAATAGCAAATGAATGTTTACTAACTCAGCACAGCACCGGCTCCAGCAACGGTGTCGGTAACAACTGTGACTCCTTCTCAGACTCTTTCCTCCATCTTTCCTCATTCCTCCTTCCTCCTTCTTCCTTCTTCCTTCCTCCATCTTCTGTTTTCGCTCCGTGTATTTCTTCTAGGTCCCCCCTTCCTGGGGCTCCCCAGAAATTCTTTACAAACTTATATTCATAATAATTGAGATCTACAGGTTCGATAACATATATAAAGACACCAATACTGTTTTATTAAACAAATATTTACTAACTCGGCACCGCACCGGATCCAGCACCGAAGCCGTTGTCAACTCCTATCCTCTGACTCAGGACTCTTCTCCAACTCCTTCCATCTCTTTCTCACTCGTCCTTTTTCTACTTCTCTTATGCATACGAACTTATAACCTTCATTATCTAAATCCTGATTTGGCAAATTATTGGATATTGTATTATTATACAAATATTTAAGAGGATGATCAAATATTTTGCTCTGGCGTAGCCTAATTTTCCGCCCCCTCTAAAAATGGACATAAAATTCGAAATTTTCAGCCGATTTTGACTTAATGAACACCAAAATGTAGCTTTTTTTGCCCTTTAAAATGTCGTTGTTTTCTGGTTTTTCTGTGACTGTAGTCATTACTTCAGAATTTTCAATTTCAAATATTCCTATATCTTTTTTGGACAATTTTCATATCAACTCAGATTTTTTTGCAAAATGCAAACTTGAAATATAAATAGATTGGTCCATTACCTTACAATAGATTAACATAGAAACATTTTATATTTTGATTTTTGTGCTCAGCGTTGTCCAATTATCAAACCCATTTTTTTTTTAATTTGAAAAGGGAAAATTGAAATTTTTTTTGCTCATCCGATTTCATTCCATAAAGATTTAGAGGTTCGTTAGTATCAGGCAAGATGATTCTTACTTAAATAATTTTTTTGTATTACTCAAAAAAAAATTTTTTAAATTTTTCAAAAAAAAATTTTTTTTAGATATATTCCAAGAGCAGATCAACAAACTATCTATTTAAATGAAGAAAATATTTTAATTAAAAAAGCATTGCATCTTGCCCAGATTATACAAACCCTGGAAATTTGATGTGATCGGATGAGTAGAAAAAATATTTAATTTTCACTTTTCAAATTTAAAAAAAAATGGTTAAATTGGACAACGCTGAGCACAGACTCCAAAAAAATCGAAAAATGTTCTATGTATCTATTGTAGGTAATGGACAATCTATGTATATTCAAGTTTGAAGTCATTTCCCAAAAATAAATTCTGAAAGTTGATATGAAAATTGTCAAAAAAATGGATTTTTGAAAAATTAAAAATTCTGAAAGAATGACTACAGTCACAGAAAAACACCAAAAAACAACGTTTTAGAGGGCAAAAAAAGCTACATTTTGGTGTTTCTATATTCAAAATTGGCTGAAATTTCCGAATTTTATGTCCATTTTTAGGTGGGGCTGAAAACGGAGACCAGCCCAGCCAAATATTGAAGCATGCCCTAATAACTCGGCACAGCATCGGAGCCAGCACCGGTGCTATCTCCGAATCCGAATCCGGCACCGAATCCAACTCCGACTCCGGCTCCGAATCCTATCACCAAATTTTACCCTTCTACGAGCATTTCAATTTTTAGGGGGGCAGCTCCCCTACGGGTATGTAACCGTGGTGTATGTATGATCTCGTGCGTAAAAATCGATTACCTGCGGGAATCAATTTGAACTCAAAATCGAAGAGGGGATCGATTTTTTCGACTCGCTCAAGGTCAAATAATAATAATAAAAATAATAATAATAATAATTAATAATATATAATTTAATTAATAATAACAATTAACAATAATAATAATAATAAGAATAATAAATATATATATGAAATAATAATAATAATAATAATAATAATAATAATAATAATAATAATAATAATAATAATAATAATAATAATAATAATAATAATAATAATAATAATAATAATAATAATAATAAATAATAAATAATAATGAGTCATCCCTTGTCAAGTATCCTAATATCAGTTACGGTCCCTGCTCAAACTTTTTCAGATTTGATGAAATAAATTACAGGATGTATTTATGGGTCCTACTACTGGTGGCCTGCAAAGTTTCAGTCATAAAAGTTGTTTGGCTGGGGCTCCAGCTCGGCTTTCGTAAATGCCAGATCACCACATCATCTAATACTATTCCAAATTTCAAACCGATAAAATAACTCTAACATAGAAAAAAAGGAATTCAACATGTTGGCACAAGACTCCAAGAATTATTGTTATAGTTAAGGGGAGTCTGTACTCGAAATTACTAGTTTCTTTCAATCGCTGCAAATGAGAACTTTTTATTTATAGAGGAACTATTACTCTATGTATTTCTTATTTCGTTTCAATAGACTTGCTGGTTTGGGATTTATGGGCGGGGGAGTGGGCAAGTTCCTGAATTTTTACTGTTTTAACTGAAAACCATATAAATAAATATTTTAAGACGATTCTAATCGTGTGCGTCGCGGAAACGATTTTAGAATAATAGTGTATGGTCAAAAATTAATCATTTGTCTTTGATAATTCAGATAAAAAAAAATTTGGGTACTTCAAATATTTCAATTTGAGATTCATAATTTCAAAAAAAAATGTCAAAAGTCATCACTTCAATCTTGCTCTGACACCAACCCCACGTTTTGTCAATCTGAATAAACTTCGTACGTACAATCTTCTTCCTTATTATATATATATATATAATATATATATATATAAAAGTCTGGAAATTTTTTAACGCGTAGTGATTTTTTTTGTAGCGATTTTTTTTTGTCAGCTGATATTGAAAAAAATAATTTTTAGAAAAACGCCTATAAAGATTTTGAATGATTTTTTTTTCTTTTCCTTCTCCAAGAAAAGTAAAAGATATTACGCACCTCAGCTCATAATAAGCTGAACCCCAAAAACCGCTTAGTGACAGTTTTATTCTCACTCGCCACCGCACCGCACCGACCGAACCGCACACGCACCCGCGCCCCGGCACCCGCACCGCACCGCACCGCACCGCATCGCACCGCACGCACCAACTCTCGTATCATTTCAAAATAGTTGAGCTTCCGACTTTGCGAATTTATGCTCCGGCTCCGTGCTCGGACTCCGTTCCAGCTCCGATTCCGGTCACGGCTCCAGCTCCTTTCAAAATTTGTTCAGCTCAACATTTAAAGAATTACTTTCTAACTGCAAAAAAATTGTCTTCAGCTCCGCTACGGCTCCGCTCGACTCCAGCTCCGACTTCGATTCCATTTC
>JABUQX010012561.1:5000-64321 GCA_015478945.1 Trachelipus rathkii | reverse complement strand
TACAGTAATCTCCTAATATTTAAATGGATACAAATCGCTATGCTATACACCCTATACATCATCACCACATAAAGAAACAACCTATACATGATTTTACCTCACCCTGAAATAAGTAACCTGTGGTGCATATATCCGACCTAGGGAGGTTTGGTCATATGATGTATTCAGTATGATATATATACAAAGCGAAATAAAACCCCATACCCTTATAACATTACTCCATATTTATTACAATATATATAGTAGTATTGTACCGTACAATAAGGTCATAAATAATATAATATTATTATATATATATATATAAATATATTAATTAATTAATATTAATTAATATTAGGAATAGTTCTACGCATAATAAGAAATACATCATTATGGTTTAAGATAACGCGTTCCCACTTTAACCAAATTGAATTCTACATATATATGATAGTGGGTAGTGAAAATAATAATAAAATTGCCATATTATTTTTCTTTCTCAGTTTATACATTCTACTTTAGGTATAAATATTTTATATTAAATTTTAAAGTATCCATTTTGTTGATATCGAGAAGATGTGAGTAGTTTGAAACCCAGCGCTGGGGAAAGTAAAGTATTATAATTTATATTCATTATAATATTAAATATATTTTAATTGATACTTCAGAGCATTAAAAGTGTGTGTGCGTTATAGTGTGAGTGTGATGAGTTGTCTGTTAGTGTAGTGTGGAAAGGTGTTTTTTAGGTTAGTTTGTATGTGTAGTGTATATAGTTTGAGTGAGTGCTGTGTGTGTTTTTTATTGTGAGTGATGTGTTGATAATGTTTATGCTTTTATAAAGTTTACAATTGGTTTCAGAAAAAATAAGTTTATTAGGCAATATTGGTTGAAAAATGGAGTATGAGTTCTATCTCATGACAGTACGTATATAAGCCTATTACTTTATATATTTTATATATTATTATATATATAATATTATTATATATATAATTATATATATTATATTAATATATACTATATATATTATATATAATAATATTAAATATATAATTATAGTATAATATATATTTATATTAATATTTATAATAATAAATTTATATATATTATATATGTATTAATATATTATATATATTATATATATATATATAATATATAATATATATATTATTCTAATATATTTATATTGCATTTTTTTTTTGTTAATTATATTATTAGTAATTAACCTATCTATTTATCTATATATATATAATATTATTTATAATACTAATATATATATATATTATATCATTATTAATAATTATATATTATATATATTATTATAATATTATTTAATTAATATTTAATATTAATAATATATATATTATTATTTATATATCATAAATATATTAATAAATATATATATTAATATATTAAATATTAATATATTAATATATATATATATATTATATATATAATATATATTAATATTAATATTAATTAATATATAATATATATAATTATCATATATTTAATATTATTAATACTAATCTAATAATATATATATATAATATAATATAGTATAATATATATATTATATAAAATATAATATAATATATATTTATGTGTTGCATAATAGATTTTATAGTATATATTAATATATAATTTATTTTATTCTTATTAAATTCATATAATAAATTAATATTATATAAATATCGTTAATTATATGTATCTGTGTTCAATAGTGTGCTTCTCTCTAATAATATAGTATAATTAATAAATAGTCGCATTTGCCATTACGGATACAATAAAAATATTCAATAATCCAATAGTAAGATAAATTAGTCTTTAATCGCGAATCAGCTAAGTATTTAATCAAGGAACATTCTTCATATAATAATTTAATATATATAAGAAGTTATTAATTATATATTTATAATTAATTAAATAATTATAATTATATATATAATATATTAAAATATATATATATATTTAATTAAATATATATTATTAATATATATATATTTAATATATTAATATTTAATATATATTATTATATATTAATTAAAGTATAATAAACTATTGATACTATTAATATTCATAGAAATTAATTAAATATATTTAAGTAATAAAATTATTAATATGATAATACATCGTAATCTATTATTTCACAAATTAATTAAGTTTATTATTAATATTCATAGTTAATAATATACTATTATTATAAAGTACTTTGTTTGTAGATGTTTTAATTATTATTTATTATATAGTAATTACATATATATTAATATTATATATAATAACTTTTAATATTTTCATTTAATCATATTTAAATATATTATTTATTTATATATTAATAATACATATATTAATATTATATAATAAATATTAATAATATTTATATCTAATGTATTATATTAACTTTTGCTCAATTTTTATATATAAATCGAAATTATGCTTATTAAATATTTTTATTACTTTTTCTTTATTCCTGTATACGAGGTGAGTTGTTGAGTATAATTTCTTATATGATACCACTGGTTGGAGCACCATCTTCCGGGACGGACATCTATGTTATCGGTATTTGTCCATCTATCGAGCACTGTGAGTGGGGGTGGTTAACTTTATCGGATCCTTGAATATCTTACTGTTTTATCCAGAACTCTTCTATTTCTAGTCACTGCATTCAGTGAGTGAGGACGTGATGGTCTTAAGGTTCTTCTAGTGTTGAGTGAAACTGTTGTGTATTGTATACATAATATTTCGAGAGTAGTTTCCTGAGGTGACTTCGGGCTTCTGAATTCATGAGCAGATGCAGATTTGTATATATATCTTTTACTATTATCGTGTGATTGTACTATTTTTCTTAGTTTGTTTTGTTTTTTACCTTGCTTGAATGATATTTTAGTATGAGTGAAATATATTTGGATAAATATGGTGGATATCAGTTTAAGGAGTATATGTAAATAGTAAAATAATTGTACCTGTTAATTATAGTAACTCTTTAATATAGTTAGAGATTAGTAGTTGTTGTGAATAAAGTATATATCTTAGGTATAATGTATTAAAGTAGTTTGCTCGTTAGTAGAGGGGCAGTTGACTGTCGTGAGATGTATAGTAGAGTACCTGAGTGGATGAGACCTTATAGCGATGTATATCTGTGTGTATCTATGTACTCACTCTTGAGGGGGTTAGATTTACTTAGTAATTAGCATCAGATACCTGTAAGTATAATTTCGACAGTATGAAAAGAATGAGTTATTGTAGTGAGTATTTGAGAGAAGCGTAATGCACTTAAATTATTTTTTCTTGTTATACATATTATAAAACTATGGTCTTGTATGGTATTCTTGTGACACACATTTGTTTCCTCTTATCGGTTATAAATTAGTTGAGATTTGTGAGGTGCATTATGTTTTATTACATAAGACAACCTCGCCGTTATTACTTACACGATACGTAGTATTACAGATGCTATATATCTATGGTATTTTTCTTTATCCGTGATATTTATCATTATTATTAGTAAGTTATTTTTATGTCTAAAGATAGCTTAGATTCTCGAAGCTAAGATCAATACTATTAGAGGGGTTAATGTCATACCCGTGAGTGACTGTAGTGATTGATATATAGTATACATTAAGTTTATTTATATGTGATATTTCTTTGAGAGTACATCTTGTCGGACTATGTATAGTGTGTCTCACTACATATAGGTGAGTGGTATGAGTTCGCTCATGGATTAGAATAATCAGTTATTCTCTTATGCGTTTAGATAATCTGTCTCTTATGTGAGCCTTATTGAGGAGTCTTTCTATTTACTGGACTCTCACTTTGTTGTTAATCAATTAGTGGTACTTCCTGCTCTTACTAATTGTGCCATATTCAGTGAAGGAGCTGTAATATAAGACAGGTGGATGAGTAGTCAAAGGTAAATAACAAAATCGGATATCCCAAAAAAAATACGAAATTCAGTTGACATATCATATAAGTCATATACATATTAAGCGGATGAACTTTTAGATACAATTAGTATTAAGGATCAAGCTTGGATTTTTAGAAAATAGGAATACACTAAATCCTGCAAGGAGACTGATGAACGTGTATATGATTAGATATATGCTGAGTGTATTGCTAAGCTGGAGTGAGTTAGGATCTACCTAAAGATGGAGAGATCATAGTGACCAGTGAGTTGGAAGAGTTGAGCGTGCTCTCTCTAATATTAATATAGGTCAGTAACAGCATTACTCCTTGGAGATAGAAATCATGTTCTTTCATATAGACGTTATATACTCGTGAGGTAATGTTCATGAGTTATAAACTGATTATTGAGCTCGGTGACACTTATGTGAGTCTATTGTCGAGATATAAGAGATTATTCGACATGGAGATATACATGTTATCTCAAAGTATGATTGTTTTAGAGGTTAGATTGGATAAAAATTATACTCTGATATAATGTAGCAAGTAAGATCTATGATAATATGAAAGAGCTTATGTAAATTACTGTATTTAATTGAAGAGTGAAATTTAGATGAGTGTGAATATTAACAACTATCGGAGAGCATTTGAAAGGTTGATATGGAATATAGCAACTTTAGCTCATTGTTATTACAGCATTATTTTCAATATACATTATCGTATATATTTTGGTTTATAGACCGCAATATGTAGAAACTGGCTATGAATTTATATTGGAGAGCTTTACTACTCACTGGATCTTTATTCGTGACTGTGAGTTTATTTATGTATAAAGGAATTGATTTTTGAATTAAAAGATCTGCTGGACTGTTAGTGGTTTCGATAACATTAATATTTTTGAGATAGGTTTTAAAAATTGATTATTTCAATAAATAGTTATTGTTGAAGAGTAATATTGAAGTATCACTCAGATAATTTTACCGCAGTATGTATTAAAACAGGAGATTTTTTAGACTTGATATATGATGATGGAAACCGTTCATTAATATCCTTTAGTGGTTCTATGGATTAATAGACTATATCAGAGGTAACTAATTATATTTTGTATACTCTCATGTAATACAATTGTATCTCAAAGAATATATAGCACTTAGTCTATATACAGGGATCTTCATTTTCTAAGTGAGATGCATTTGAATTCAACTTAATAACTAAGTAGTATAAAAACATAAACTAAATACGCAAGTGAGATTTAAGTGATTTTTCAGCTAATTACACCTATTGGAACTTACTTAGGAAGTGTGTGATAGTTGTAGGATAGTAGTTAATATATTATTATATATAATAATATATATATATATATAATATATAATTATTATAGTATATATAATATATATCATATATATTATAAGTATAATAATATAATAATATATATATATATATATGTATATATATAATACTATATGAATATATTATATATTTGATATTTAGTATGTTAGTATATATAGATTTTATACTTATATAAGTATCTTTTTTATGTCATGATATGTAATGTATTCATATAAAACGGAACTAAAACGGTGTATATAATATTATAATATATTTTTATATACTTTATATTCATATAATCATTATATAATATATAATATATATATTAATATATATATAAATTATATTATATATATATATATATTTATATAATATATATATTCTATATATAATTTAATATTAGTGTATATTCAGTATATATATATCGGATATTATATATATATAGTTAGTCATATTATTCTATATTAATTATACTTATCAGTTCCTCCTTAATTTTTTTCTTTTTTATATATATTAATATATTTATATAAATAATTATATTAATTATATTAATTATATCTATATTATATACTTTATTAAGTATATTAACACTTATATTTAATATATATTACTATTTTAATATACTATCCAAATATTTAATTTTATTACTTGTATACATATTATTATTATATCTATATTATTAATAGGTTATATATGTATGTTATGTAGTGATATTATAATATAGGTTAGAATTATACACATGATATCTGAATTATGAATTGCCATAAAGCCTTCGCCAAATTTAAAATATATCAATTTATATATATATAATAATATTTATTAGTAGTATTATTATTAATATATATATTCTATTATATATATATAATATCTTATCTATATATATTCTATCTATCTATGTAATGCATTATCATTGCATTATATATCATGCATATATATATTATAGTATAATATATTCTTAATATATCTATATACATTTTAGTAAGTGTATTATGATAAATTCCTACTGTAATAATATATATATGTATTAATATATATATATCTTTTTATGAGTATTATATATAATACTAATATATAATAATATATTTATTATTAATATATAATATTATTTATATATATATATATATATCTTATATTGTAGTATATAATCTTATAGGTCTAGTCTAATCATTATATATACCTGATGTATTGAAACATAACCAACGCTTTCCTTGCCAACTCTGATATTGATAAGTGTATATTTTCCCGTGTGACTTATCTCACTATTGAAATGAATACTAAACTCTGGCCTCTTGTTCTTATATATATATGAGAACATAAATCTTCAGTTAAACTAAACTTACTCTAAATATAAAATATAGTCGATCGAATTTTGTAAATAAGTCATAAGAGTCATAAACATTATTCTTGCATTTCACATAGTACTAGACAGATTACAGAAGCATCCTCTAATTAAGATATATCTGAGTAACCTATATATTACATATATATATATTTTATTTATTTCTGCAAACCATGAATATATTTGTTTTTGCTCTCTCACATTTATATTTTGCGTGCTATATATCACCTTTATCATGGAGGTTGGATGTCCATTCTACGTCTTAATGAGGTATACTCAATTAATTTAAATAAGTACTGCCCACGTAGACCTTGGCGAAACTCAGTTAATAATATGTGTCACAAATAAATACGCGCGCTCTACACCACTCTCCCGTTATTCAATATAACAGGTCCTACATACTTCTTATCTATAATATTAAGTAGAACTTACGTGAGTACAGAACGGTCAATAACTATTCCATATCTTAGGTTTCCATGTTTGTAATTATTACTATTAGTGAGTCTTTTATGTTTATTTAGCCCCCTAATCTTTACAAAAGTGTAAGAGTATCAAATATGTGCGCATACTTCTTATCTGTATCTTATAAATGAATCTACTTATTCTTACATGCTAATTTTTCCTATTTAATTACTAGAGTGATACTATCCGCCATTGATGTAATAATACATTTCATTATCTATATATTTATTTGAGCTTTATAAATTAATGTGAATTTTGCCACTAATCGTAATCGCCAATGTTGGCAAGTACCTAAGAACAGTACTATCTATAAAAATAAAATTTATATAATTTTTCCTCGTTTTTTTTTCTTATATTATAAAAAATTAAGAATAGCGATAAAATGACGATACTTTAAAGATAAAAAGACTCTGATAAAAATAAAGAGTTTTTATATGTTGTAACTCTCTGCCTATTATATCTACCTTTATATTCTGCTATGCTGATAATGTTTTTCAGCAAGCTTTCCTAAGTGTTTTTCGCGTAAGTATATTATATTTAAATAGCTGCGCTACCTCAGCACTAGCTTGAGTATTGATCTCAAATGTTTATATAAATTACCTGCTTTGCTCTTCAGATAACTCGCCCATTCGGGCAATTGCTCATCAGTTACGAATTTATAAGACGCAGAGAAGCCAAGTCCGTTTAAGCGGTCGTTACTTCTAACATTTTTTAAATATTTTGAACTTATTATTAATAAATAGCAAAAATAAAGTTTTATTATATTTTGCTTAATAGACGATAATGACATCAATTCTGGATGGTTAGGAGATGATGGCATAGTAGGGACATTCTTTATTATTCATCCTAAAAGTGCAGTATACTTAACTAATTAATATATCAATAATTAAATTATCTATTATCTAAGCTAAAAGCTAATTAAAGTATTAATAAGGTAACATTTATATTATGTATTTTGTATATCTACATTATTATACATTATTTAGTGATGGCTGGCAGATGTAAACTTTTTTCGACTATACGCGGAATGCAGGATGTTTGATTTAACTATGCGTCGATGCGGATGCTGGATATAGCGGATGTTTAGAGGAGAGTATATATCTAAATATATGAATTTAATAATATATATTTATAATATGTTATATTTATAAATATATATATTATTATATTATATATTTATATATAGGTATATATATGTATCATCAACAAGGTATATACAAACTATTTTTTATATGCTAATAACATTTTTTGTGGATAAATATTATATATCTATATTTTTATATATATATATATATATAAATATATATATAATATATATTTGAGGTAATAAGTATTATATTTATATATATTAATATATATACTATATATATAAAATTATAAAACTAGTAATCCCTGTGGCATTTTAGTATAAGATGGCCTTTTAAGTAAATTACAATAGTGCATGACATAGAGTCGCAATAATATTATGGGCGTATAATGGTTCGATTACATATTTCTCGATAAGGAATATAATAATATTTGGTGTTGCGTTCCCCTTTAAGTAAAATAATATTAGTTTGCTACTAAAAATCGCTGCAATATTAATTATGGTTTATACACGCCTACGCGCGTGCTCGAGAGTGGAGCGAACTTGGGAAACTCACAAATGATCATTCCATCCAGCGTCGTCTTTTCGCTAACTGCTCAATACCTTAATGAAAAGAGTGATTTAAATGTTGATTTATAATATTATTCTTATCTGTTATTGAAATTCAATTAAATGGGTAAATGTATGTATCTAGTGTGCTATGTAGAGACTCACCATCAATTATTTTCTGCTTTTTTCATGTGAAGAGTCTGATTGCTGCTTTTCAATGCATATATATTATTTATTAAGACGCCAGCATTGCTAAATACTTTTCTCACATTGGAACATCTATTTTGGAGCTGACAGGACTGCAGGTAGTTCTTTGAAGTTTACTTAAGGCGCTGGGTAAGACATATTTGTCGCAATTCTGAGCTTATAGATTAATCACTCACACCTAACTGAGATAGGACTCCGTCATTTGCATTTGTATGCTTAGTACGTTTCTTTCGCTGATAGATTTTGCAATTCTTTTGTGGCCTGATCTTTTGATAATAGACGTGTTTTTCTTCCAATCATCTAACCTCGGACTGTAGAAATTCCTTCAGTGAATATCTGTTATTGATTTACCTTGTAGAAGATGTTGGTTCTGTATATTTCATTTTTTTCCTTTTAAATGGATGGCTAATTAATCGACTGTTCGGATTGACGTTTTCCTTGCAAG
Organism: Trachelipus rathkii; assembly: GCA_015478945.1. Lineage (NCBI taxonomy): Eukaryota > Metazoa > Arthropoda > Malacostraca > Isopoda > Trachelipodidae > Trachelipus > Trachelipus rathkii. The sequence continues at coordinate 55,030 of JABUQX010012561.1, read as the reverse complement.
TTTATCCAAGCGGGGTAAAACATTTTGGGGCCTTAAATCTTCAGGCACCACAACTGATTGGATATCATACATTTGGAATCTACATCGTTTTTATTCTTGTGATAGTTTTTTCAAATCATTTGCACTACCATCTTATGGTAATGCTTGTGTGTTATTACTTCTCACTACTAGACTGTAGAATTTCTTAAATTCTTCAGGTGAATCTGTTATTGATTTACTTTGTAGAAGGTATTGGCTCTCTGTACATTTTGTTTTTTTTCCTTTTAATCGGTGGGCGCAATTTTAATAGACAATGCCGGATTGAAGTTTTCAACACTGGCAAAAACACAAAGTAATGAATTTAACTTGTTCTAAATATCGTTACAAAAAAAACTTGCTTTATAACGGGAAATATAAGTAAGTTTGCAATAGTATGAAAGGTCATTAATTTCCACAGAGAACCAAAGCGTTTTTTCTACCTCTAGTTTTAATTAAATTTCTTATCATTCATATTTTAAAATCGCGTCTATCGCATTTTTCATGTTGAAGATGGTTCAAATTAAATGCTTATCCCCGATTATCGTTTGAGATTATAGGTATTAAATAAGAGACAGAAGCTCTGTAGAAGGCGTACTGATTTTTTTTGGTAAGTTTCTACAAATGCGTTTCTCAATAGCTTAATGCTGTGTTGATAAATAGCTTTCATATTCCACTTTATATTAATAAGCATTTGTTAACATTTGGAATACGAACTAGCGTACGAAAGCAAGAAGTTCTTTGAAGCAGTACTTCTTTCCATATATACAGCTTCTTACCCTTATTATTGATCTTTTTTGAGATAAACAATTTAAGATATGGAATATATATCCAAGCGTTTTTATAATGGAATTGACACTTTCAACGTATTTATTATACTTTTCATTTTCTTTTTTCTAGAGAATTCGCTTACTTATGAACTAAGTATTTTTCTTATAGTAAAATCTCTTTATCAAATCTCGATTATATAAACACTATATCGCGCAAAACATCCGCATAGTGGATTAAAAGAGCGCGGTATGACGGAGAATGCGAAGAAGATGCGGTATGCGGATCTTTAATAATATGCGGATGCTCCGCGATGCGGATGCGGAATAGCCGATGATTAACACATGGGCCCATCACAAAAATTACATAGATATATAATAATATAGTTTAATATAGTATATTGATATATTCTATATAATTACTATATAATATATATAATATATATATATATATATTACTTCAATATATTACTATAATATTAATATATCTAATTTAAGTAATAATATATAATTCTTTCAAAGAAGGAAATAGTAGTATATATATATAATATATACGATATATATATATAATAATTAATACAATAATCTATAAATAATATATATATAATTATCATATATCTGAATTAATATTATGATATAAATATAACATATATAATAAATAATGAAATTAAAATTATATATAAAATAATATAAAATATTAAAATAATTGAATATATATATGGTAAATGATAGCATAATTACATTAGTAATATAATAATTAGTCAAATTATTAATATTATATTAGTATAATCATATATTATAATAATAAATAAAATATTATATAATATATATATAATATAATATTATATATAATATAATATATTAATATTAATATATTAATTATATATATATATCATATTTAATTTATATATATTATGATATTATAATAATTATTATACTAATAATAATAAAGTTAAAGCCTTTATTAATAAATTTATTTTCCTATAATCATTTGGGATATTTGGAATGAAAACGTAAAAGTGTACTGACTTAATTAAATTTTGAGTTTCCCAAGTTCCTTGACTTGTAATTTAATTATATTTTTAATTTATTATATATAATTATGTTAAAAATAAAAGAAAATTAAATAATATTTAATTGTATATATGTTTATGTAATGTATATGTGTAATATTATAATTATATGATATTTATGTATATAAATATGTATATTTGTATTATTAATATATATAATATAATAACACTTTTAATAAACAATGAATAAAAAATACAGGGAAATGACGAAAATTTATATATTTGATACAAGAGATAGGTTTTTCCTTCTAATTTTTATGGATTATTAAATCAGGAAAATTATCTTCATTGGAATATTGTTATACCCCTTTTTTTCATTTCCTTATTTTAATTATTCTCCCTTCTCGTTTTTGGTTTTATTCTTTTATATCTTCATCCACTAACCGATTAAGTAGTAAGACTGGTGGAGTAAGTGAAATAAGTAAATACAATTTAAGTAATATTATAATAAATATTAAAGATTTTGTATTTATTTGATATTTTAGTTTTATTCAAGGCTATAATTCGCTCTCTCTCTCTCTGTCTCAGTTTCAAAACTTAAGTTTCTTCTCCCTATACTTTTCTCTCCTTCTCTCTCTCTCGTCTCTCTCTCTCTTCTCTCTCTCTAATATAAATATAATATATATAATATATAATAATATATATAATAAATATATATATATATATATATATATATATATATATTATATATTAATATATACTATATATGTATATATATATCTTATAATATACGGTAATATGTCCTTTAAAAGGAATTAATCCGATATATATATATAATATATATACTATCTATATATATTTTCTATATATAAATTATTTAATAATATATATATATAATATTATCATTACTATATATATTATATAATATATATCAACAAAAAAAAAATCGATGATTTTTTTATTTTTCAAGGCAATAGAGGTCCAGAGTACCAAAAAACATTTTTTTTGTTTTAAATAATAAGGAAATAACCCCCAAGATTAGTCGACAAAGATGATTAGAAAGGTCAGAGGCTCTCCCTCGGCCTCACGGGGACGACGGGGAGCTCTGTTCCCTCCAAAGGGTCCGAGCCCCTTAAAAATAACATATCAAAATTAAAAATTAAAAATTAAAATTAGAAATTAAAATGCAGCTTTTTGCAACTCTTGCTTTGACGCTTATCTATTAGGAGTTTTAGCCTACACGTGACACCAGGGTTTCAGCGTAGCGTTTGGCGCCTTTCGATATCATTAGTCTTTTTATGGAACTTTCTTTTAAAGGAGTAGTGACTAAAATATATTATAATAATACAAATTAACATTAACATAAACAAACACAACAACAAACAATATATATATATCTTAATATATATATTATAAATATATATATTATATATATATATATATATATTTAATATATAATATAATTATCTATATTATATATATATATAATTATTATTATATAATATATATATATTATATACAGTGTGTAATATATAATATATATATATAATATATATATTCTTATATATATATATATATATATATATATATATATATAATAATATATTATATAATTTATAATATATATAGTAATATATATTATTCAGGTAGCTGCGACGCGGTTTTACGGGGGTAGCACAGGAGGCCGGGCCTCCTCTAAAAAAATAAAGCAACAAAAGCACTAATGTAAGAAAATAATTCAATTACTATTTATTACTATTAAAATAATGTTTAAAATGCTATACAGTGCCCCTAATTTTGTACATTCAATCATTTATTTTCACATTCCGAAACCATTATATTTTACATATAAGTGATCAATTTGCACTGGAGGAATTTTGGATTTGTGCCTTTAAATTACCGTGGGAGCGTGTAATTAATACAATGGCTTGCAAAAAAAACTGGTTGTATGGCAAACTTGTAAATAAGAAACCGTATTACTTATTTTGTCTATTTTGAGGATTGTTTCAAAAGGCCTCCTCATCTCGAAAACGTCATAAAATGACTACTCCCAAAATTTTGTCAACACTACTCATAAATGAAGTTGCCAGTTTTGCAATAAGAATATGTGGAAACAAAATAAAATAAAGAAACTATTTTTTTTAAATAATTAAACAAAAATATTCTAATATATATAATATATAATATTATATATATATATATTATATTAAATATTTTATCATATTATATTATTAATAATATATAATAATAAATATTTATTATATATATATATATCGAGAGAGAGAATGAAAGAGAGAGAGAAGAAGAGAGAGAGAAGAGAGTGAGTAGAAGAGAGAGAGAGAGAAGAGATGAGAGAGAGAGAGAGAGGACGAGAGAAGAATATCAGTATTGTCAAAGTTTAAATAAATTAAAGGATAAATCTCCTTTAATGAAAAATATATATGATAATATCATCATTCAGGTGAGGAGAATGATTCTCAAATTTATCGGCCATACATCTTGTTCCTTAAGTAAAAAGAAAGCCGAGAAAGTTATAGTGACACTTTCATATTATGTGGCAATCTCTTTTTACTATATGCTAACTAAGAAGTTCTTACATACCAGTGAAGTTGACATCAAAATTAATTTTCTTCATTCTGTTTCTAGTTCTTTTTGCTACCTTTTGTAAAATCATTTCTAGTGCTTCGATGTCTTCAAAATGAGCAAATTGTTAACACAGATGTTTTCAAACACCTTTAATAATTTTTTTTGGTTATTTTATCCCAAACTAATTTAATAACTTTAATTGAATCAAACCTTTTAAGTTTTTTTCAAAAACTTTTCCTTTTCGAGTGCTGAATTTGAAGAAAAAATAGCAACTTCGATATTAGGAGTGTGATACGTTACTTCCTTATGTGCACAATTGAAATATATATATGCGTGTGTGAACGTTGGAAAGTACATTGTTCAGAATTAAAAGTGCATGAAATAGAGTTTCTTTATTATGTAAATAGTTTTTAATTTCTGGTAAAAAAAAAATAATAATAATAATAAACTCATTCTTCAAAATATATTGGCGTTATTTCTTTTAATTTGCTCTTATTTGTATAGGAACTTCGGACTCAATTAACAAGCACTGATTTTATTTTCAATCGTCCGAATTTCAATGTTTTAAATCTAATCATTTTTAACTCGTCTTTGGTGATGAAATTCATTAATGGCGAACGATTCCAAAATGAAAGTTCATTTTGTCAATTAAAAAGAACTTCCGGTTACCTTAATCAATTATATCTTCAAATTGTTTAAAGCGTTTTATTGTTTCGACATCAGTAGTTTCTGTATCGTCTTACGCTTTAACAGAATGCGTTTTTAGACAGGTCAAACCCTCAAAATTTTACGTTAATATATGCTAAGTGTGCTAATAAATAACCTTTTATACATATTTTTCATGTAGGATGGATGCTGCGATTTTTTTCTCTTTTCAGATGAGAACAGGAAGACTAAATCATGCATAAGTGCATCTCGCTTTAAAGAATTCTAAATGCCTAACAAAATTTTTAAATGATATTCAAGAATAATTAATTGGTCGTTTTTGCAATGAGATTTCGTTTTTTCCGAAGAACAGATGAATAAAAAAAAACCAATTTTTTTTTTTTTAGATTAAAATTGTCTCAAACTACATTATAATATATATATATTATGAATTATACAATATATTTATATAAGTGGATATATATACTTATTTGATCATTATAATACCGTAATAATTAGTATAATTTTATATCTAAATTATTTTTAAATGTATATATATATATAGTATATCATTATATATAATTATAGTATATGATTATTATAATTATTAAGTAGTAGTAGTAGTATTGGTTTAAGTTAAGATTAAGGTTATATATATATATATTAAATAATAGGTCTGTTATATATATATATTAGTAGTATTATGATTAATGAATTTATTGATATAATATGGATTCATATATAATTTATTGAAACCATAGATTAATATATGGATTCAATTAATTTATTGAAACCAAGATATAAAATTATTAAATATGCGATTATTAATAATTATTGTGAGATTACTTTTCTGAGCATTATCCATATGGAAATACAATAACCACTAAATTATAAATATATATTAGTATTTATATATAATATATAAATAATATATATTAATTTTATCTTATTATATATTATATTATATATATATATATTTTTTTTAATGAATTTTGTAGTGTGATTATATACATATATAATATAATTATATTAATTTATTATATAATATATATATAATTATCTATTATAATATATTAAATATATTGTAACATATTTAGGTTTGTTATGGATGTGCTAAAGTAAGGAGTATAGAAATGCTAACATAGTGATGGTGAGATGAAGAGTGATGTCGAAGTGTATAAAAGTATAAAAATTGGCGAATGTACTTAATAAAGCCCAATGATGAGGTTCAAAGAAGGTGCTTGAGAGTTATCTAAGGAGGAAAAAAGGAAAACTAAAAAGTTGTATATGTAGGAGGAAAAAAAAGAGATAAATAGAACCATTAAGGAGAATGAGAATGGGGACTTACAAGGAAATGGGAAGCTCTTCTGGTGAAAGGAATTCAGACGAAAAACGGTTAGAATAGAAATAGGGGAATCTGCTTTATAATAATGAATAGGGATGGGTGCTTTCATAAGCTGTGAAATAGATGTGAGAGATGTGTGGTTATTAAGGAATAAAGTTAACACTTCAATATACTGCATAATACATTGTCAGTAATGAGAGGTGAATAAGTGAATGTTGATGTGGGCTTGTGGGAACAAGAAGGAATAGGTGTTTTTGGGGACTGAAAAGTTTATTAGTAAGTGAGAGATATTATGGCGTAAGATAGCGAAGAAAGTTGAAAGAATAATGGTAAAGCTGTAAAATGAAAAATGAAAATTTGCATGCTTGTCTTTATTCGAAGTTGACTGTGGAGCTGGGTATTGGAAGTTGACGGTTGGAAGTGGATATTGGAAGTTGTTGTAAACAAAGTCGGTAATTATGAAGTATAGGTTCCAAGAGATTGTGAAGGTAGAAACAGTTAACAGCGAGCCTTAATTAAAGGTTAATAGAGGTGATTTGTGGAGGAACTGAGTAGAAACTATAATAGTGGAATTAGTTTATTGGTAATTATTAATAGGAAATTAATATTCTGGTAATTGATGGTACGAAGAGCATCTCGTCTTCGATGGCTGAGCAGCTGGATTGGTCGAATGAACAAACAGGGCCTTTTTGAATGGTAGAGGATGCATTGGCACTCAAATATTTTCTACCGATTTTGTGAATACAAATGGTCTTTTTAGCACGGAAATGAAGATAAGATAGAAAGGATACAAATTTGGTATCTCATAAGTAGGGTTGTTAATATGGATTCCTGTCTAACAAGACGTATAGATTATGGTGGGTATATACTTAGGTCGAAGCTTATGGCAAAGAATCATGTGGATATATGTTGTTGTGGATTAGTTAGGCCTTGACTGAATGGAATCAAAAAGTATGCCGATGACGATTAATAGAATAAATGTGTGTAAGAATAAAATGGAGTTGAAAGTGGTTTTTTTAAAATATTATATAGCGGAGTTAGATAGAGATCTGGTTATGTCCCAAGCCTCTTTTTGGATAAATATCAACTTGTGCTCATATAGATTTACAAAGTTTTGTTATGAAAGAATTAGAGGTAGGGGTGGCAGGGAAAGGTGTTAGAACTGATGGAGAATGAGAGATTGGAGGTGCCCAACTTTATTATATGCAGGATGATTTGACCATTTTTGTGTGGGGGGAATCTGAAGAGAGCTTTGCAAGAGGTTGGTAGAGGGGGGTTTGGGGCCGGAGAGCCAGAATATTGTGTAAAGGAGGAGATTCTGCCAAGGTTGCTGTAAAAGTAAGGGAGGTGTTCTGTGGAAAAATAAATGTTAGATAAGGAAGTAAGTGTGATATTTGTGAGAGTGGGTAGTTTAGTGAGAGTATATGAGGAAGTCCGCAGATGTATGACATAATATTAAGATGGTGAGCAACTGGAACAATGTTTACTGAGTTTCAACAATAATTAGGATAATTTATTTGGGGTAAAAAAGGTAGAATACGGTATTATTGATGCATATGTTAGTATAGGTAAATATATTGGTGAATGGTTTAGAAGGTATCTGGTGCAATTATATCTAAAACAGGATGTAAAAATAGGGTCTATAGTCTTGAATGTACTAGGGTTTTGCTGATGGTCATGTTTGTTACCTTAGTCATAATGTACAGGTAGTGAAACTATAATATGGAATAATGGGTATAGAAAGTACAATACTGTATGTTCAGATGGACAATCTTTTAGGGACGTGCTAATGGTGTAGAGAACTATTGATAAAATATGAAGGAAACGGCCCATTTAGGGAGTTGTGTGGAAGTGATAGAAAAAGAAGTAAATATGAGAGAGATAAAATGTAGAGTAACAAATGAATGTTTTGGTATAATATGGAAAGGATGGATGATAGTCCGTTTGTTAAGCGAAAAGGTTAAGTGGTGAATGTGATGTCTGTGTTAGGTACCAGAAGACACCTAGTAGATATAATGTGGATATAGAGCTTATCTAAGATATAAAAGGAAAGCCTTAAGGAGAGGAATTGTGAAGTTTGGAATAGTTTGACCGAGAGCGGAAGAAAGGCTAACATATAGGTACAGTGTGAATGGCGGAGTTTTGTGAGGGGGTATGGCTGTGGGCCTGGCCCAGGGATTATAAACTCACAAACCATTGAGAAATACCACAGTGTAAGTAGTCCCGTCGCAGACTCGGGAAACCCTAGGGAGGGTGGATTTTTTCCTGACTGCGACGAGTAGGGTATAAAGGGTACGGTAAAGGGGGGCTTTCTATTCGACTTGCGTCTTATTCTTCTACTACTTACTACTTTTCTGTTTCCCGAGTGAGCATGTCATTATATATGAGTGCGACGCCCACCGCTTCGCCCCTCAATCTCTGGGGAAATCAATAAAGAGGTGTGAAAGCGATATAATTATAATATATGGACCCAATATGGACCATTATTATGATCACATCTTATATTATATTTATATATTACATATATAAGAAATATTATTGATATATAACAAATTATTAGCTAGATATAAATTAAGTATTTTTATAGTGATAATGTCTTTACCTATATATAAGATATTACATATTATATATATTATCTATATATATATAAGATAACTCCGTTACTTGCCGAGTTACATATACATAGCATACATAATAAATACATAACATACATACATACATACTTAAACAATATACATACATAACATCTATATACTCATTTACATTTATATATATATATATATATATTTATGTATACAAGGTAGTACATTATATTAAAACAATTTAAAAGTATATTAGATATTATTTTAATTATTATACAATTAAGTGATATATCACTTATATAATATATATATAACCTATTATATATAATTTATAAAATAATACCTTAGCCATTGTTGAAAAGTTGAACCAGAAGTTTTTTGTATTTTAGTAAATGTTGGTATTAACACGGCCCTTTTTTAGCTGATTAAATTGATTAGAAAGAAAATGCAAAATAATTAACGTCTTAAATGGAGTAATGAGGATCATTTATAAATTCCATCATAAGCATTTGTAATGATTAATGATCATTTTAAGTTGAACACCTGACGCTTCTATTCGCTACAACTTAAAATGGAGCAATGGGCTATAGCAATATAATAGTATATATGCTAACTAATACTCAAAATCTTTCATAAGATTTTTTAAAATAAAATTTAAATAGTTTATAAATATTTATAATTAATTTCTAAATATTTTTATATAATATTATTAGAAATAAAAAAAGTACTAATACGTGAAAACTAACTTAGAACTAACCCATATATTTTATCTTACTCATATTATTCGTTCATTTCTATTATATATTCTATTATAAATATATATATATATATATATATATAATATATATATAATATATATATTTATAGTATATATATATTTATATATATATATAATATATATATATATAATATATATATATATATATAATATATATATTATATATTCATTTATTAATATTTTAATATAAATATATATAAATAAACTTAATATAGTTTTATATATTAATATTATAATATATATATATTATATAATATATTAATATATACTATATATATATATATATATATATATCCATTTTACAATATTTTATTTTAAAATCTATATTTTGTTTTTAAATTCCTCATGTGTTAATTTAAATTGATATTTATTTGCAAAATATTGATTGTATCTATGTGGTGTGGTGTTTTGCAGCAGTACGGATATGAGCACATTCTGCTCAAACTCCTTGTGGGTGCAGATGTGTGTGTGTGAGTGTGTGTGTGTATATAGAGTGAGTGAGCTGAACTGTGTGCTGTGGCTGTGTGTACTCTCATGATGTAGTGATGGTAGTGGTGTAGTGTGTGTGTGCTGTGTGTGTGTTGTGTTTTGCGGGTGTATATGTGTGATATAAATAAATTTATGGAGCTACTTCAATAATTTTTTTGTTACTATTTACATTTCTGCAATTTTTTTTAATATATCGATAATCACAATGGCAAACATTGCTTTTAAAGCATGAATAAAAGAAACATAAAGAGAAAAACACATGATAATAAAAATAGAGCAATAATTTATAGATGAGAACCACATCTATATTTAAAGGGTTTCAATTGATAAAGTCCGTGTACAGACTTCTGGAGTAGAGGTGGGCTAAATGACTCTTGATTCAAGAGTCATGATTCACCAATCAAGAGTCATGATTCACCAATCAAGAGTCATGATTCACCAATCAAGAGTCATGATTCACCAATCAAGAGTCATGATTCTACCCCAATCAAATGAAGATGGTCATGATTCACCAATCAAGAGTCATGTATAATTCCTACCGATAGGAAATTCAATATGAAATGTGAGCATAGATATTTCGATCGTTTCTTCTGTGATTGATTCACTAGTTTAATGATCGAAATACCCCGCCAACCATTAATTAAAAGTATGTAAATCGAAGGTATTGTAAATAACTGATGAAGAAAAATGCACCAAACTTTACAGTAGTGTACAATTAGGGAAGTACCAATCTAACTTCAACGGGTAACCATTATATTTTGCGCAAAATGAAAATCCGAGATCCAAGTATTCCCTACACTGTTTTCTTTTATTTATATCAACCGCGCCTAAAGCTTAAATACAACCAAATGAGACGCAAGATCATATAAAAGAATGCTCAGATTCGTCGGATCAGGTATGTATAATAGTTGAGCTGACATCGTAGCATTTCCGAACGAGCGAATTGGCTAAATTTTGGGCCGGATATCTGAGCTAATAAAAGATGGGATTATAATTTAGTTTTGTTTTAAATATTATTGCTTAAATATTATTCAAATTTTTTGTGATATCTTTTTTTTTAAAACATGATCTCTTGGTGAATCATAGGATTCTGAGTGAAGAGCTATGTTGTCCATTTTTACTCAGGAGTGATTCCGTTGGGGTAATGTCGACTTTTTTATTTATTTATTTATTATTATTAAAATATTATTATTAAAAATAAAATAGAAGAATATTTAACAGATTATGAAAGGATATTAGTAGAAAAATGGGAAAACGTAGTGAAAGAGAAGGGAAGATGAGGGAGTAAAAAGAAGAGTAGTATGAACAAAAATAAACTAGTAATGAAACTAAACTACACAATGGGAACGCAGAGTTTTCTTTGGTGTGAAAAATAAATTGGATGGGATTATATGAAATGTAAAGATAGCGATTGACACAAAGTGTCAGTGTCAGGTTATGAAATGAAAAGAAAGTGAAATAGCTGTGAAAATATGGTACGTTGGAAAGAAAATTAAATTCTGAAAATAGATATAAGAAAGAAACGGACAGAAAAACTGGTACAGAGATTGACACATACACAGACAGAGGCATGGTGACAGAAAAGAGAAGTGCTACCTATAAATAGATAGGCAAGAAGAGCAATAGAAAAACAAAGAGGAGTGACAGGAAGACCAGGATTAATGACGGACGGAAAAGAAGGATGATGGATCGACAAGGAAGAATGACAGGGAGTCGAAGAGGAATGACGGAAGACGAGAAGATAAACAGAAATGAAAGAAAGAGGAAGAGGTATTTTAAAAGACAAGGAGAAATGACTGACAAACAAAGAAAAATGATTAAAAGACTAAGAAGAATTACTGACATATACAAAGAGTAATAACAGAAGGACAATGAGTGTTGACAGAAATACAATGGCAAATGGAAAAAGACAAGGAAAAATTATAGAAAAAAGAGAAATGACAGAAAAACATGAGAGAGAATTGACAAGAAAACAAAGAGGAATGACAGAAAAACAAGAAGAAATTGACGGACAAAGAAAGAGGAATGAGAGAAAGAGAAGAAAAAATGACAGAAAGTCCAGAAGAAAAGACAGAAAGAGAAAGAGAAATGACAAATAGATATGAAGGAATATCAGAAAGGAAAAATCCAAGAGAGAAATATGAAATGGGGATCTATCACCCAGAAAGTAAGATAAGTATGTTGAAAAAAATCTGCCTAACCAGCGTGTGAGGTGTGAAACGTGGGTTGAATGCCAGCCCAGGAAGAAGCTGGAAGATTTGAGACTGCAAGGTTGAGAGCGTTTGTTGCTGTAGGCAAAGGGAGATAGGAATAGTGTGAGCACGAGAGTTAATTGAGAATGTTTGTGGAAGAGCGAAAGAATGTTAAATTGGATGTGCATTAGGAGAATGAGGAACAGAGAGTGTTAGAAAGAGTTTGGGAGCGGAGTATAGAAGGAGAGAAGGGAACCAAGAAGGAGGTGATGCATGAATAAAGAGATGCTGAGGAGGTGAGATGAGAGAAGAGTGGTAGGCTGCTCGAGATAGAGTTGGGGAGGAGAGTGGGTGAGCCGAGATGAGGGGGGGTGTGAATGAGGGAGGCTGTACACACCCCCGCTCAAGCGGACAAAATGTATAAATAAAATAAATAAAAAAAAATATTATTATATTATTATTAAATATAGAATTATGGTTTATATATATATTGTACTTAAATTTATATATATATATATATATATATATAATAAATATATATATACTAATAGTATATATATAATATATATATATATAATATAACATATCATATATATATAATATATATATACTATATATATATATATATAAATATATAATAATATATTATATATATATATATACTATATACGTTAATATATTATATATAAAATTCTTTTCAGATCAAAAGAAAAGATCAAAGCTATTGATGTAATAATTTTCTTACCTTATAATTTCAATATAGTCTGCTTCATTTGTTCTGGGAATAAATGCTATGCATCCGCTTGTAAGGTCAAAATAAGTTTTCGCGGCATCTCGAAAGCTTTTCTGAAGAGTTTTATCTAATGAGAGATAAGCAGATATTAATATTTTTTAAAGTTTTTAAAATACAATGATAAAAATTATTTAGCAATTAAATAGCTATAAATTCTTTCTGAATAAACTGTGGAAACGTTGCTTTAAGTTCACTAGGATATAAAACAATTTAGATTAGGAGGCTAAGGTTACTAAGAAATATTACTATGGCAAGAGGAGAAAGACTGTTGGAAAACGAGCAAAATATTTTAGTTCAAATGTTTATGTAATATGTTTAAATTTATAAAAAAATCAATTAACAATTTTAGTGGTGTTCAATTACAGTATTCTAGCAATATAATATGCAAAGTAAATTTAAAAATCTTATTATCATAAACGAAATAATTTTATTTCCATTTGAAAAGAAAAGGTAAATGATATTATAAACTATCTCAAAAATAAGAAGATAATCTTCCCTTAAATAAAGAGAAACCACTATATAGCTACCTGAATGGCTGTCAAACACGTATGGAATACGTCCTTCCTTCCAGTTTAATGTTTGAAACGTGGCATCTCTGGTTAAAGAAGGAAGAATAATGTCCCCTTCAAATAGGAGTGCTTCTGGATCAGATGATTTATTTGGCATACTCTCTTTAGAATGCATTATATATTATATATATATATATAATATATATATAATAATATACATATATATATATATAATAATATATAATATATATATATATACGTATATATACTATATATATATAATAATATATCATTATTAATATTTACTTTATTCAACAACATATAGTATCTGTATAATATGTAATTAGTATAAATAAATATAATAATAAGAGTATATAAAATATATATTAATATACCTTTATATATATAATATTATTATAGTTAACTTTATATATATATCTATACATAATTTGAGACCTATATATAATATATACTATATATATATACTTATATAAATATATATATTATATATTACTATGTATATATAAAAACGATACTTATAGTTATATTATCTATACTAACTTAATTTATAATACGAACATACACACGCCAATTACACATAATACTTCAATATAGTTTTATTTTCAATTTTGCAAAAATATAGATCTGAAATATAAATTATTGGCCATTGACGTATTTTAATATTATTAATAACACATAGTAAAAACGTACACACACACACGCACGATAGACTATTCTACACAAAGTTTAATCCACTTAATTTATTCAGTGTTCTAAAAGAGATACCGTGTCGAACTGTCAATACGTCGAGAAAGAAAAAGATATAATAAAATATATTATATTATGAAATAACATATACATATACATAATATTACCTATTATGAAAAATCCGTACAAATTACATACAAATAAAATATATATATACTAATAATAATGAGTCTCAAAAAGTGTTTGTTATACAAAAAATTTATGCAAATTAATAATAACTTAATTTTTATTAACGAAGATCTCTCTTCATTCATTGAAGCTCTGGTATATTTTTCATTAATGTAAGTTGATATAATTATATATAACACTATATATATTATATATATATATATATAACTATATATATATAGATATAATATATAATATATATTAGAATATAAATAACTATATATATATAATACTAAATATATATATACTATATATATAATATACTATATATTATATTATATATATATACTCATACTAGATATATATATATATACTATAATATATTATCTAATAGTATATATTATATATATATATATATACTATATATATATTATATATTTGTTATATTCAGGTACCAGCCCCAAATAAAAAATTGTTTCTACAAAATTGAATATTCTTCATAATAATATTACTTTACTGTGTTTACAAAAAGAAGCCCGCACATTGAATTTCTACAAAATTAATCATATTTATCTTTTCCTAATTAACCTGAAATGTTTATAAAATTTCTTAAATGTCGAATTCCCACACCAACCAAATGAGGAACGTGACAGCCGGATTGTATTTTTTAACGTGGTCCATCCCAAAGCTTAATCCACCAGGGGGTTTTACAAAACAAACACCCCTATTATTACTCCAAAGTGCCTTTCTCAATATCATACTTGTTCATTTTGAAAACAAATCTCTTGCTTTTCTACATCTGCAAAAATTACTGCAACTCCCTCTTCCCTTTTTTATAACATGTAATTTTTACTGTTATAAAGCAACAGCCCTTTCAGAAGATTTATTTACACAACATTCATTTTCTAGCCATACTTTTTGTCTCTGAACCTCTTGATGCGTGAGCTAACTCGGGGTCGACTATTTTTTAGTCTCAAGCCGAAATCCGACCTTTTTTTCTCAGGTCATTATAAAATGTTCTGGCGAGGCCAAAGAAATTTATTCGATCAACTTCAGACCAAAATTCCATATGCCCTATTTCTTATTATTCTATTGCATATTTACCTCCCGTCCTTTATTGTTTCAACTGCGCCAAATTTTATATGAGTGAATTTGCTGACATTTCTCTTCATTGTAAAAAGTAATAAATTATAATAGGACACATTATATATAATAATATATATATATATATATATATATTAATATATTATACTATATATATATATATATATATATATATAATAATAAAGGTAATATATAACATAATATATATATCAGTGGCGTACCTGGAAGAATACAATTGGGTAGCATATTATATAGTATATTATATTACAGTAATATATATATAAATCATATACAATATATGTACGTAATATATATATATAAATAATATTATAATATATATATCATTATATATATATATATTATATATATATATATACATTATAATATATATATTATATATAATATATATAATTATACATACTATATAATTAATATATAAACACAGTAATATATAACTATATAATACAGTTATATATATATATATATATAGTCATATATATAATTACTATATACTATAGTATATATATATATATATATACTGATATATATAAGTATATAGTGTATTATATATGTGATATGCGTTTTAAAGCCACAAATATCTCGATCCCATATCTCAAAAACTACAATAGTACAGGGAAAAGGAATACATTGTTGGAATCCTAGCAAAATTTTATTGCGGAAACTGTAAAAAAAAATAGGAAAAAAAAAAATGAAAAAAAAAAATCATATCTTCAAAACTACAATAGCTACACAAAGGAATACATTTTTTGGAATCCCAGCGAAACATTTTAGTTAGGAAAATGTGAAAAAAAAATAAATAAATATAACTAAATCTCAAAATAACTTTATTTCTTTATTTTTTATCACCAGATTGTGAAGATTTAAATACTTTATTTGTAAACTACCTAAACTCAACTGAAATGTATGTTTACTAATAGCCTACGTTAACACAAGGCGTCTACGTCTTTTCCATTCACCCCTAGGTTGAAGCGGCCAGAACCCCGCGACACCAATACATACCAATGAGCGGTTCCGCGAGATCCCTCCCCGATCGGCGGGAATTAGTCCTACCCCGTATTCTCCCGGTAAGGCCGAAGATCCCCGACTCCCATCGGCTTGTGGTATACCCTTCGTGGTAATTCTATAGTAAAGAAAAAAGTAAATTTAATAGAAAGTCTATTTATTTTAACGAGTAACCAATAAAGCTTCTAAATAGCTCTCTTTACATATTAACTTATTTAATAGCCAATAATATTTGTGTATTTTTTATTTTTTCTAGTATGTAACAGCCGGCCGAATCTAAAATTTTACCAGATTCCAAAAAGTATTCATTTTCCCTGTAGCTTTAGTAGTTTTGAGATATATATCATTATTATAATTATATATTATACACTACTAATATATACAATACATTATTATAATATACTTATACTCATCACCATATGCTTGTATTCATATATATACTGAAATATACTTACTATATATCATAGATTCTTCTTTTTGTTTTTTTTTTTTTTTTATACATTTTCCGCCCTTAAGAAATTGACTCAAGCATATCCAGCAAACGTTATTTATTTACCGCTGTGGCCAAAGTGTAGTTTTAGATATGGATTCATAAGTTGTCCGCTCTAAAACCAATTATCACTATATATATATATAGATATAGTATATAATATATATATAATATATATAGTATATATATATATATTATAATATAGTATAATATACTATCGAAAACATCGAAAAACATATTTTAAGAATTATAATACGTACCTATTATTGTACTGAAAAGCTGTTTTCAATTAATATTTACCAGAATAGCTAGATTTTAATATTCGTACACATTCAAATTGAGTACTATCTCTAGCCTATCTATTTTTAAAAAGAGCTCTCGTTTTTATAGATACAGTGTTTAAAGCGTTTTTCTTATATAAGAATCTTACCACTTACTCCATTATGGCATTATTTTACTTAATTTATGTATATTAATTTAAATATTTTTTTAAATAAAATGTTATATAAAAATTAATATCAATATCGATGTATCAAATACATTTTATGCAAAATTTCAAACAAACTGCTCCAAGCCACACATTCCACATATTCTTTACATATTTACGGGAATATCGAGAACGAAAGATTCATATATATCGATTATTTTACCATTATTATAGTTAGACTAGACTTAGCCCGCTCCATCTGTAACTGACGAGGACAATAGATAATGACGTCATTCGTCCCGGGTAAAGAATCTTACTATTAAAAGAGAGAGCAAATCTCTAAGATGAAAGCGATGGTGGTAATTTATTTGTTGTTTTCTTTAATTTATTGATGCAAAATAGCTTCTTTTTTAACTTTTATATAATAATCTTTATATTATATACTTTACAATTACTGAATGAATTTGTTTACAACCTCTAAAAAAATATTTGCAGGTAGGAGCTACCTACCCGATCCCTACCCAAAAAATTTACGCCCCTACATATATATATATATGTATTCTAATAAATAAATAATTATTGAATAATATAACTTATATAATATATATATATATAAACTTATATATATAATCATATACTATACATAATATATATATATATATATATTATCTAATAATATTATATATAATATATATATATATATTTATATACTAATATATATTATATCATATCTACCAAAATATATAAATTATTATATATAAATATATATATAATGTATATAATAATTATATATATATATTATATATAAATGGTAATTATATATATATATAGTATAGAATAATATATATATATATATTATTATATATATATATCTATTATATTATATATATATAGTATACTATATATTTAATATATATAATATCTTATATATATATATTATTATATATGTTATATAATATATATAAATATACTAATATATATATTATTTAATATATAAATATATAAATACATATATTTATTAATAATATATATAACTATTTATATAAGCTATATAATATAGATATATGTATATAATTCATTATATATATTATGATATATATATTAATATACGATAATATACTATATATAATACGTATATATATATATAATATATATAGTATACAAAATTTATATAGTATATATAAATATATAGTTATATATAGTCACTAATACTATATATATATATATATTTTATATATAGATTATATATATAAAAGATGTGACTTAAATTTTGACTTGCGTCAATATTCTACTGCTATTCTTTTCTCAGTAATGCTCTTTACAACAAAATCTTGGCCGAAAATATGTGGCATGAAAAGTATATATATATCTATATATATATATATATATATATTATATATATACGTACTATATATATATATATATATATACTATATATAATATATATATAATAGACCTCACATATATTAATATATATATAAATATATTATATATATATATATATTATAAATTTCTTTTAAAAGAATATTGACGAAAAGTTTATATTTATTTACTATGCCTATTGCATTTATTTATTATCCACATAAATTTTAATTTTATCAAAATAATATTAAAGTATACTATAAAAAATAATAAAATATCCAAAAAAATAATCACAGGAGGCGAAAAATGAATATTTTATAGGAAACTGCATTATTTCGAGAACCAACGTTGTTCCATGGTTCTCCCGGCACCAAAGTTAATGTATTTTATCATTTTTTCTACATTCTTAAATTTAAAGGAATAATAAAGTTAACTACTCAAAGGTGTCGTGGAAAAGTTTTGTTTTGCTTCCCCATGAATGTAAATGCGTGTTAGAGTGTATGTGTGTGTATGTATGTATGTATACTTGTTTCCTTTATAAGAATGAAATACTACGAGTATCCGTGCGTTAGGGGGAACGCCTGTTGCCATGTATACAAATTGATTGATTTTTATAGTTAGCACCTAGTTAAAGCTAAGAAATTCAGGCATTAGCCTCCTCGTCAGTACCCCAAGTCCGACCAGAGAGTCTTTTGCAGCACCTGAAGAATTACGCTCCTTTTTCGTATTAATCCTTTCAAGTCGCATTGGCAGTACCTAGTTGCAGCACCACAAAAGAAAAAAACTGAGTCAGAAATTTCTCAAATTGAACAGTTTATATGTTCTCAGTTGTCGACTGAAGAGATAATTGAGTACATTTCGGTCAGAGAACACTTTAAACTTGTCAAAATGAGAAGTATATGAAACTGTCCCCATATATTTATTAAATATAATATTATAGTATATATTATATAATAGATAATAATATAATAGATAACTATATAATATATATATATATAGTATATATATATAATATAATATATATACCAATATATAATTATAAGTAATATATTATACATATATTTATATAATATATATATATGATATATATATATATATATAATTATAATAAATATAGAATATATAATATATATATAAATATATATATATATTATATATAATATATATATATATAATATTATATATTAACTATTATATATATATATATATAACTATATATAATTATATACTATATATATATTATAATAATATTAGTAATATTCTTATATTAGTAATAATATTATAGATATTATATATATATATATATAATATATATATATATATATCTATAATATCTATAATATAATATAATATATTTATATTTCCATATAAATTTATAATGATGCTCTAATGACACATATTAATTATATATATACATTTTTGGTCGTACCGGATTCCCATTACTAAATATAAATATAATAATATATAGTATATACTATATATTTATAATATAATACTATAATTATATTAATATATAGTATATTATATACAATATAATATAATAATATATATATTTTATATATAGTATATAAATTTATATACTATTCATATAATATAATATATAAGTTTTAATGTTATATATATATTGATATATAATATATATACCTATATATTATATAATGTATATAAGTATATATATATATATATATACATAATATATAATATATATATATATATATATATTTTATATATATATATATATATATATACTATATAATATATATAAAATATATATACTAATTATAATAATATATTATATATATATACTATATATAATATACATAATTAAAATTATAATATATATAATAGTATATATATACATATATACTATATATATATAAATATACTATATTATATACTATATATATATATATTATAATATATATATATTATACTATATAGATAATTAGATAGATAATTTATATATAATATATATATTATATAATATATTATAATATAAATCTTATATATAATTATATATATATATATATATAATATATATATATATCTAATATATAATCTATCTATATTATTACTATATCAGATTATATTCGCAAATAATTTATGAAAATGTTCTTAAAACATGTTACCCATAAGTTCGATTTATATTTTATTTTTCTTTAATAGCTTTTGTTCAATAATTTTTACATTTAAAATTTACGAAAAAAATTTGAGTATTAAACTATTCTATATTTATTATTGTATAAGGTTTTATCTCGTATCTTTTAAAATTACGTCTCCTTTTATTTGGCGGATATCCAGAGATACAAGCTACACCTATACATACTATGTTATAAACCGCTCAGTTATGTGTTAATCCAAAGCCGTTATACTATAATTATACTAATCATATATTATAATTATATAATACCTCGTCCTATATTAATATACTATATATATAATCATATATTATAAATATATATTATTTATATTATATCTATATAGTACTTATATTATACTATAACTATAATATAGTATTATAATATTATATATATAGATTATATATACAATTACTATATATATATATATTATAACTTATATTTATATAAATTATATATATATAATAATATATATATATATATATAGTATTATATACTAAATATATATATATATATTTTTTCTTATGGAAATAAATATAATAAATGTAACAGTTTTAAGCGTCCTCAGCAGCCGGTGTCAAAATTGAGCATACTAAACTATTCAAATAGAGTAATTTGATTTCATCAATTGAAAGTAACTACTCAGAAAAAAAGTTTTCAGTTGAGAATTAATTTTCCTCTTTTTGACATTTGAACAACTTTCATTTGACACGACTTTGCCAGATGCTCAATTTTGACACCGTCTTTACGGACCCTTAAAACTTGTCTACTTTGAGCAGTTTTTCTTTGGTGTGTAGTAATAACCTGTCGCACTAGGTGCTGCAAACCAATTGCGCCCATAGAAGATGATGCAATCAGTAACAAATTTTGCAATCCAGTGACTGCTCTTCTAGTCATTTTTGACTCTAAATAGTATCCATTTGATGTCATATAGAAATTTCCATGTCATTCATCCTTCTAACGACTGCCTATAGCACCTCGTTATTTAACTACAAACGAAATCTGTTTAGGAGAAATTCGTCCCCGTCCAAAAATGATAATCTATAATAAGAGTTGAATCCTTTCGTCCTTAAAAACTCTCACTTCTCTTCAGCTCCCTGAAAACTTCAACTTTAATCTCCAAAAATCCCCTTTCCTCTGGCCCCAAGACACAGATGTATAAATCTCTTAGGAAAAATTCCTTTATCTTTTGTCCTACCCACAAACTTATAGAATTCAAACTTATTCGTCTAAGCCCTTACATAAGTTCTTTTCCACCTTAAGAACGGGATCCCAAATCCTTCGATCCATGTCGCTGTAAAAAAATTATCACAGTGCAGACTATCACGCCTGCATACATAGTGCAAAACCTATCCCTCAACTCACGATCAGAATGTGAAAAAGTTCATAAGGCATATATTATCTAGTTCAGACCGGCGTCCTCCATAACACCAATCCCGGAAACATCCAGCACATCCGGACCATGTCGTTCCAAATACATCATCCCATCCAAACATAATTTCTCTAATCTTGAAACCTTTAAACTCACTTAAAAGAAGTGCACATAGAATCTTATTTTATTACACTAGTCCTCCCGGTCCCCTCAAATATCACTTCAACGCTCACTGACCAAAACACCACACGATTTATATACACAACCAAACTAATCTCGTACATAGTTTAATCTTTAATGCTTTCTGTAAACGTCTTGCTTCTTCTCGCTTGTGAAGTGTTGTGATTAACAATCTTGTACTATAATTATTATGTGAATCTGTTGTCATTTATCGTATTACTTATTAATCTTATATTATTATTATCTATTACTATTGATTTTATATATTATTAATTATTATTATTAATATATCATCTGTTATATCTATATATATTATTATTATTATCACCACTTTAAATTATAATTCTTATTAATTATTATCTGATAGTTATAATCATTATTTATTCTCATAAATTTTATTTATTTCTTTATTATTATTTATTATTATTATTATTTATTATTCATTTATTATATTATTATTATATTAGTTATTATATATTATTTATATATATTACTTCAAATTATATTATTATTATTATGATTATTATATCATTCTAATATTTACGTCCTGCCACATTTCTAGAATATTATGCTCAGCTATTAGTTATAATTTTTATTATTATTAGTGGAGCGTTATGATCATTACAAATGGTAACTATGATCCGGCGAATGAGCACGCGGCGAGCATTATTATTATCTACATCTTATATATTATACTTATTATGAATGAGTGCTTACTAAACTATATTTATCTTCTTGAATAAGTGTGTGTTGCCTTCTTTTGTTAATATCTATTTTTATTCCCTTTATTTTATTTGTTGAATCTTCAAAATAATGATGTATAATCTTCTTATTTATAAGAAAGTTTCTCTTTTTTCAAATTAAGGTATTTTTCATCATTTTATTTATTTTTTATTTTTCCGTCTCTCATTTACTTTTTGCTTTTATTTATTCCTTTCCCATTTTTATTATTTGTATATTCATATTCTATCTTCTTCTATATTTAACCTTTTAATCTTAATTTAATCTTAGTTTTAATTTGTATTTTAACTTTACTGAGGATTGATTGGTACAATCCGAAACGTTTAGAATATAAAGTTGAGAATACGACCATCTCTTGTTATACACCCATTTTATGGGTTTGTTGGCAGTGTTGCTTCTATCATTAAGATTAATTCCCAGAAATCAATATATTTTCAGTCTATATATATATAATAGATATATATTATATCATTATATATATATATTATTATATAGAATATATTACCTTTAATTATATAATAAGTAATATTATTTATATTGTTGAAAATTATTACCTTTATGTATTACAGTTGATATAATATAATATATATAATTATAACAAACCACCCCTACTAATAAAATATCTTCCAACAAATCCCCTCCATCAAACGAAAAAAAATCACAACAGCTATTCATAGCTTCTAACATATACGACACTCTTCCCAATCCCCCACCACTAGACACTCTAATTATCAAACACATCGCATATACAGTTAAACAAAGAGATGATTCAGATTATCCAAACAACACCCAACTTCTTATAAGCACTGTTCAACCAAAAATATCTCCAATAGAACAAACTCTGACAAACAAACCAGACAATGCTCTCCCGTCCCCTCTGGAAGCATCCTCTCCATTCGGGAATATATAATTTAGGATTTCATAAAGCTCTCTCGCGCCTTATACAGTCAAAGATTCACTACTCTAACCAATGAGTCAAGAAAACATTCGCACATTCTTTTCCGGAGCGAATGGACAGAAAAACCTCATCTTTAAAAAGGTCACTTGTGACCGATCTTATGTGCTCAGCCTCTTCTCTTGTGGTACTACAAACTCTTAGAATGGCCCGCTTCTCATAGGAAGGAAAGCATTGGGGCTACCAGGTATACGGTATAAAAAGCGTAATAATATTATATAGACTATACATATATATATTATTGAATAATAAATATAAAATATATATAGTTGATATATAATAGAATATATATAATATATATATATATAATAGTAATAATATATATTTTATAAGTAAAAGTATATATATAGACTATAATAATATATATATAGGCTACTAGACATAGAGGATAGAGATCAAATCAAACTCAAAACAAATCAAAATAATCAAACTGTTTAGTTTCCATAATGTTTATCAGATCCAAGCAATTAAAATTTAATCTAAATCGCACCACACTTGTGCTAGTTGTGAGAGTGAGAGTGAGTGAGAGTGAGCGTGAGTGATATCCTACAACCTGAGAGTGTTAAATTTTAAGTTATTATTGATGATAATCTTTAACGTTATTATTAATATAATCATATTCCATATATATTATATAATATAGTATATATACTAACCTTTATATTATATTATCAACTCTGACTGTAAAATATCATAAACATAATATCAATATACTTATATTATATTTATATAGTATTATAATCTATATAATATATATATATAACATTATAAATGATATATAATATATATATTATTAGTATATAATATATATAAATATAATACTATATATAATAATAAAATAATACTATATATAAAAAAATATTATATAATATATATATATTACTATATATATAACTAAATCTATATACATACTATATCTATACTATAATAATAGTATATATAATATATAGATATACCTTATATAGTAATATATATACTATAATATATCATATATATATAATATAATATATATCATATATACTTATATATAATAAAATATATATATATAATATATATATATTGTATAATATATAATATATATATATTATACTATATTATATAATATATATATACACCCATATATATAATATTATATTATATATATATATATATATTATATAATCTATATATAGTATTATATTATATATATATATATATATATATATATATAGATTATAATATATAACTTTTCATTAATAACTATGATACAATATATATATAGTATATATATTATTAACTAAGGTATACGGTAATACTATTATATAGTATATTAATATATATATATGATCTTTCAAATATATAATATATATATATATATATATATAATATAATATACTTATATACATATATATATTATATATATATATAATATTATTTTTTTTTTATAACTATACATATTATACAAAGATATATACTTATATATATATACATATATAAGATATATATATATAATATAAATAGTATATATATATATACGTATTATATAACTATATATATACTATATAGAAATATATAAATATAATAATAATACTTACTATTTAATATATAATATATATATAATATAAATATATTCATATTACTAGTATATTCACTAGGTGTATGCTGTATTTAATTCATCATATATATATAATATGAATTACTAATTTTCGTTCCATTGAACTTACATACAAAAGTTATCCACGATTCTATTAAAAATATGAAAATAAAGCATCCTCCAACTAATATTTGTAAACAAACAATTGCAAGTTGAAAAAGAAATCATATATTATATCCTCTTTCATCAAAGTAAAATGAAATTATATAATATATAATATAATAATATTTACTAAAGAATTTTTATGTAATTTTAGTTAAACATATATATTGATAATAATCATCCCTATCTAAAGGCAGATATCATTCCTATATTCATCGCATACTGCCTCGATTACTTCCTTAATCTTACTATATATATATATATTATTATATGATATATATATATATCATATATATACTATGCTATCGATATTATATATTATAATATAAATATACATATAACCATATATATATACGATATATAATATATATATACTATACCTTATCACTTATCCTGCTTAACCTCTATTTCTACCAAAATATATATATATCATATTATATATTATATAAATATATATTCTTATATAATATATATAACTATTATTATAGTATATATAATTATATATATATAACTATTATCAGTATATTTCTCCTATATAAATAGCGTTATATAACTAATTTAGATATATATATATATAGGTATATATTATCTTATAAATATATTTATGATATACAAATTATTCTTATAATGTATAATGTAGGATCTTAATAGCCAAGATGAGAATTTATTTTTTATATATATAATATAATATAAATATATAATATATATATATATATATATATATGATATCATATATATATATATGATAACTTATATACTATATATATATATATATACATATATAGCTATATATATATACTATAGATATATATATATCGTATTATATATTATATATATATATATATTAATATAATATATACATAATATATATATATTATATATTATATATATATATATAATATATATATATATATATATATATATATAATATTAATAATATATATATATGATATATAAGATATATATTAATATATATTAATATATATATATTAATATATATACTACTATATATAATAATATATATTGTATATAATATATATATATATAGTATATATATATTATATATATATATTATATATATATATATATATATTATATATACTATAAATTTATATATATAATAATATATATATAATATATCTATAATATATACGTATAAATAAATATATATATATATATATATATATTAATATATATAGTATATATATATATATATAATTATAATTATATATACTATACTATTATATATATATATATATTATATTAATTATATATATATATAGTATTATAATATTATATTAATAATATATGATATGTAGCAGGGATGCTGGAAATTAATTTCTTTTCTGCTCTTTTTTTCCATTTTATTCAGAGTTTGTTTATTTGTATCCTTCTGTTTGTGCTTTGCAGTAATTGGATAGTTTTAATATCGGATTGTATCGTTAGAACTTCGTCTTATACGTGTGGGAATCCTAAAGATCTAACAGGTACTCGGTTATACACCTTTCTCTGTCAAAGACGCCTAACTTCGTCACCAAGTAGAAGAGGCTATATGAGACGCCTTGATTGGGTCATTTCGAGCTCTAACCTGGTCAACAATATATATTAACCCTTTTTAAAAACTTATTTCTATAGGTAGATTAAATTTAGTTTATCCTCGCCCATATAATTTTATTAAATACTATTCTTCTTTAGTTCATAAGGAAACCTTCGCTGACCTTATATTGAGAGTATATTAACTCCGTTTTAGAATTTTTTTAGAATTTTATTATACCTTAATCCTCTTACACTAAGTACATTTCCTTTTACATTTTACGAGACCGCTATATGAGTACAGAAAAATGCGGGATCCAAGATTTTTCAAATTCACCAACATCTATACAGCTATTTTACTCCAAACAATTGATTCCATATAAGACCCATAATACAAAATGTTTTCATATATATGATAGTATTTTACTTAAATTTGCCACCATTTACTTACTACATAATTACTGATCGTAAAAACTTTAAACATTGACAAAGTGAAATTCACATCATGAATGAAAGAAAAAATCCGCGAGCATTAAGATTTAAAAACTACAGGCCAATTAACTTACAGTCATTTAGAAACTATTTTCACAAATATATTCAT
Organism: Trachelipus rathkii; assembly: GCA_015478945.1. Lineage (NCBI taxonomy): Eukaryota > Metazoa > Arthropoda > Malacostraca > Isopoda > Trachelipodidae > Trachelipus > Trachelipus rathkii. The sequence continues at coordinate 26,779 of JABUQX010012561.1, read as the reverse complement.
ACAGAATGTTAAAATAACAAAACTTACATTATTCAGCACTACATTGCCATAGCAAAATAATGATAAACATATATTTACTTATAAATGATTCCAAGTAAATAAATAAAAAATGTTTACCCTATAAACATATTTTCTTTGAATAATTTGTTAAAGAAAACGTATTATGTTTTATGGGTGACTATACACACTATATATCATGGTGTTCTCGGGTCCCCAGCAGAAGTAGGTGAGACCATCACCAGGATCGCAGTTAAACCTCCCGTGTTTTCCGAGATCTCCGTTCTAACCTGGATTCAGGGTCTTAGTGGCACAGTTTTACATTATCAAAATAACCTAGGAGAGAACGAAGTACTCCCAACAGTTGTCGCTGATCATATCTCCACTGCAGAACTTGATGATCAAGCGCACACTCCGCTGAAGACAGCAGTCATTACCACCTACGAGAAGAGCAAGGCTGAATTATTCAACGAATTTATGCCTAAACAAGCTTACAGTGGAAAGCCTTCCATTCATCTACGAGACATGCTTTGATATGACATCAATTTAAAAATTAGAATAGACATCATTCGAATACAGTTTTTGAAGACTCTTTCAAACAACATTCGACCAACTGTAGCTGAGCAAACAGCACTTGGGCTTTAGCAAATTGGAGAACTATCTAACGATCTAGTTGTTTTGGTATCGTCCACTCCTGTTATGGCAGTGTCCACAACAGCGACTACACAAGCAACTGTTTCTGCAGCACTGGCAACAACAACAACATCGGCAACATCAGCTACAGTAATACCTCCAGGAATTCATACAAATAGCCAGAACCATAGACCCCATGTCTTCAGAGCTAACATTTACTTTCCCCAACAGGCAATAACTTGCAAGCCACGGTGCAAGTGGCCGGATAAATCTAATGTTCAGGTGCAGCCCTCGTCTCGTCCCTCTTCTAGAGCTTCTTCTTCTTCCCCAACGGAAAACTTGAGGAGCGAGCTGATTGCTGCACTATTATCAGTTCGCAACTAACTATCAAAATCACAATATTTAGCGCAGATACTCTCTTCTTGCTAGACACCAGCGCCTCCATCTCGAGCCTACCTTCTTCAATGGCAACCAACATGTCCCCATTTGCAACTAATGTCAATTGTTCCACAGCTAATAGCTCGAAAATCGTTTCATTGTCAAATAGCGACTTATATAACAATCAAGAAGCTCCGTCAGGAATTTAACTGGACTTTATAGTAGCCGATATCGCAATGCCAATAGTGGGAATGGATTTTCTACATGATTACACCTTAATCATCGATTGTGGGAAGAAAACTGCAAGACAGGAATACGTCTTCTATAGCACCTTTTCAAGTCTCTTCCGCAGAAGTTCCCTCCATACAAAACAACGCTATCAATGATGACTCTCACATTTCATCTTTGCTTCAGGAGTTTCCTTTTTTAGCTTCACCCATTGACTTGGCGAACATCAAATTTTATCTACAAGGACCCGTTCACTACTTAGAGACTGGAGATTTTTCTGTAGTGTTTGCAAGACCTCGCCATCTTCCCTAAGATAAATTAAAAGCAGCAAAAGCAGAATTCGACACTCTTTTGAAGAATTCAATTATCAGACCTTCCAAGTTTTCTTGGGCTTCTCCGCTACACCTGGTGCCAAAGAAAACCCCTGGAACCTGGAGGCCTTGTGGTGATTACAGATTTTTGAATGCCATTACTAAAACTGGTGGATATCCACTTCCTCACATTCAAAGTCTCAAAAAACGCTACATGGATCAGCTATCTTCAGTAAAATAGACCTTCAGAGGGCATACCATCAAGTTCCACTACGACTGGATGGCATAGAAAAGACAACTATTATAACTCCTTTGGGCCTGTTTCTATGTCATTTGGTTTGAAAAATGCTGGTCTTACATTTCATCGCAAAATGGACTCCATTTTTCGATATATCCCATTTATTTACTTCTACCTAGATGAACGACATGAAGAACATCTCCGCGTAGTTTTCAAGTTTTTTCAGGAAAATTCTTTCAAAATCTCCTTAGAAAAGTGTGATTTTTTCAACATCTCTCAACAATTTGGGATATCATATATCTTCATATGGACTGTCCTCCTTCAGAAAAACGTCCGAAATTTCCAAGTACCTTCTTCTTCAAGATTTATCAGCTCTTAGAAGATTATTGGGAATGATAGGATACTATCGCCGTTTTATTCCTTGTTTTGTAAAACTTGTCTTTCCTTTATCAGAAAAAGCAATACACCATCCAAAAGATAAGTCCCTTCAGTGGACCACAGGAGAAGAAGAATCCTTCATTAAAATCAAGAATCAAATACAAAACGTCAAAACTCTTCCTTTTTCTTTGCAAGATGTTACCCACCTTCAACTTGTCTCAGTTAGCAGCCAGACTTCCATAAGAGAAGCCCTTCATCAGATGGTTGATGGACAGAGAGTACCTATAGATTTCTTCAGCAAAAAGATATCAGAGGATTAACAAATAATCAGCTTTCAACTGTGAATTTCTAGAAGCATACTATTCTGTTCTTCATTTCAAGCATAAGTTAGAAGGAAGGAATGTCATCTTGTGCGCAGATCACAAACCTATCGTCTCAGCTTTCTGCTGTAGAAATAAAGCAAAAAGTTATCGGCAGCAGAACATCTTTCTGTCTTAGCAGAATATGTCTCTTCAATGACCTATCTTCGGAGTGAAGATAACATTGTGGCAGATGCTTTTCCCAGATATCGCCGGTAACAGTGGATGACATCGACTTAACTGGTATCGCTCAACTACAATCAACGGATGAACAAACTATCACCTTTCAGCAGCTTCTTCATTCTTACCCTCTACAAGACAATCTTTAATTATGGTGTGATACTTCATCAACTTTTCCATAATCCTTTTTGCCAAAACCTTGTCGTGAGCTGATTTTCAACAATTTTATCAGATGTCTCATTGTTGAGTTAAAGATTCTCTGCGTCTTATGAAGACTAGGTATTTTTAGCCTAACATGGATCGTGACATCGGAATTTTGGGTCGCTCTTGTCAGAAGTGCCAACTTTCAAAGATTCAACGTCAAACTAAACCACCTATTGCTCCCATGGAAATCCCTTCGCAACGTTTCGAAACTGTACATATCGTATCGATATCATGGGACCATTACCTCCATTCTACTTGACCAATATTGCAGCTCCAGTATTAAGATATCTTCTCAGGTGCATTGACAAGAACACTAAGTGAACAAAAGCAATTCCTCTAGCGAATACGACTTTAAAATCTATCGTGTTACTTTCATGCAGTGGATATCAAGATTTGGGATTCCTCTCTATGTAATCTCAAATAGAAGACTAAAATTTAAGGAGAATTCTTCATCAAGCTATCACACTTGATTGGATTTCACATGCTCCGGAAAAGCGCTTAAAACCCTTCAGCAAATGGCCAAATCAAAAGATTTCATCAATCACTAAAGAGTGCTATCATTGCGCGAAAGCAAAACCGGTTACTATCTCTCCAGTCATCATGCTAAGTCTTCACTGCATTCCTGATGATTTCGGATTTTCTCTTTTTAGAACAGTAACCGGAAAAACGCCACTGTGACCTTTGGAACTTCTTCGAGCACCTACATATAGAGATTCTTGCAACGACTTCATGGGAAAATTTATGGCTCAAATGAAATAATTGGATTTCCGACAGCTACCACCTCTTCATCCCTCCAGTACTTCATCATACATTCCTGCCGAGCTTTAAACCTATACCCATGTCTCTTTTCGTGTCGATCGCATTCGGAATAGTTTGAAAGCACCTTACTATGGATCTTACAAGGTTCTTCAAAGAATATATCACTGCTACAAGATACAATTTCCTGATGAAAAGACGGATGTATTTTCGATTAGTCGTTTGAAGCCTGCCGTACTCCTTTCGCCTTCACAAACGGTTCCTTTCCCGGCTGGTAATTCGCCTTCCCAGATGGTTCCTTTTCCGGCGGGTAGTTTGCCTTCGCAAATGGTTCCTCAATCTGATGATGATTCGCAGAATAAAAAGGTCGCTTCATCTACAGACCAGCAGGAACCGCCATTAGTGTCTCGACGTTATCAAGATAGAAAAGAGCGCTTTTATTAGTGCGTTATTTAAAAAGTTAAATATGTGAAATAGTGCATTTCAATTTTAAATTTAATAATAACAGTGTTTCATAGAAATTATATTTAAATAATATTTAGTGATTTTAGTATATAAATTTTAGTGCAAAAGCATTCTCCATTTTAAGGGCGAAAGTGATATATAATGTGTATAATCACCCATAAAACGTATTACGTTTTCTTTCACCAACTATTCAAAGAAATTATGCTTAAAGGGTAAATTTTTTTTATTTAATTACTTTGAAACATTTATAATTGTAAATACTGTATATGTTTGTTATTATTTTGCGATGGTAATGTAGTTCTGAATAATGTAAGTTTTATTAGTTTAGAATTTTTTAAGAATTATTTGCGAAAATGTGTTGTTTCTAATGAAATTTGTATGCAAATAAAATCTATGATTTTGGAGCACACTCATACACTCTCTTTGCTCTATCTTGTCGAAACATAAAATGCATTGTAACTCGTTTTAAAAGGTTTTTCCATCGTAATATGTAATAAATTGTGTAAATTATAGTATAATATTGCATTTTGCAGCATTTTATATTGTATTTTGGTATATTCTTTAATTAAATAGCTTGCATATTGGGTGTTATGAAAAATCCTTGATTACTGCATTTTATTTACTCATATTGCGTTGGCGGGGTTTTTAAAGTTTCAATTGTGAAAGAAAATGAGCTTAATTGTACAGTAGGTGTACAAGAGATTCAGATATAATAAAGTTCCAATAAAAATTATAAACTGATTATTAGGCTTAACTTTAGGTCAGCGAAAGGTTTCTTATAACTGAAGAGATTGTTTTAAAAAAATTAATATCAGGACCCAAACCTGAGTTTTATTCTCTACCTATGAAAAAAGTTTTTAAAAATGGTTTTAAATACATTTTTGACGGTTCATAAGCCTCGAAGTACCAATCAAAGCGTTTCATTTTGTCTCTTGTACTTGGAGACGAAGGCGGCTTCGGAAGAGAAAAGTGTATACCCGAGTACCTGTAGATACCTAGGCCCCTCAACGTATAAACGAAGTCTAATGCGAGTTGCTATCAAAAGGACACCATTAATACTACTTTTGCAGTGAAGGAATACGAAAACAATTTCAATTACAACTTGTACGGTGGAGGAGAAAAGAAATTAATCTTCCAGCACTCATGCCACTTCATATATATATATATATATATATATATATATATATATATATATATATATATATATATATATATATATATATATATATATATATATATATATTATATATATGCTTTATGCTAGGTGTGCACACACACATACATATATCATATGTATATGTATGATCCTGGTGCATTCATGTAATATAATAACAACAATAATAGCAACATATGCATATGAATTCTAAATGACTTTAATAATGCTTTATAAATATACTAACCAACAACTTAACTATATATATATATATATATATATATATATAATAACAATAATAATATGTAATAATATATATATAACAACTTCTTCAACCATATATTAATATATATATATATATATATGTTGTTCTCCAGCAACTTATGAAACGCAATTAAATTGAAAACTAAATTTCAAATATTCAAATTTTAAATAATATTTTTAACAACTTATAATAACAATCGAAACAAAACAAATTTTATATTTGATAAACATTACTCAATGCAAGTTAATAATATATATATATATATATATATATATATATATATATATATATATATATATATATATATATATATATATATATATATAATTATATTTCCAAAGTTGATTAAAGACCAGGGACTTCCTTCGTTCCATAGGTGGTGGTGATAAATAAAATAAAAAAACAAGGACCAAATTAAAGACCGATGTGCCCTGATACATTGCGTTTTACGTGTGCATCTTTTAAAAGTTGGAGAATATTTGAAGAGAATGTGCTCCAAACAGTGGAGTACATATGAGGTTAATAAATTTGGTTAAGTCTGAAGGAGAGAATTGGACAAATGAAAGGATGAGACTTTGTGGAATCGTCAAGTCGTACGAGCTCTTCTCAAAGAAAAAAGTTTGCGACTACAGAGAGTTCAAAAGAACATTGTAAATTTTAATAGCTAGAGTGTAAGTAGACTCATTTGGTAGGTTCAAATTTATTCCTTTTCAGAAAGTAAATTTTTTTTATAACTCTTTATTTATATGATATAAGGATGAGGTTTAAGTAGAAATGTGAGATATTTTCATGTGGGGAATGATACATGTTTGACAGTCGATATTTTATCATCGTATTTGATAGACGGGCCATAAGATTTCTTCATAGTTAGAGAGGACGGGATGAAGCTATAGTGGGTGCTATGTATAGAATGCAATGTCGATTTGATATTGAGAAAGCATTTTTAGCAATAAGGTTAGATGAGGAATAATTCGAACAGGAGTTAGTATAATATATATATAGGCTATAGTTAATAGTAATAGTAATAACAGGTTAATAGTATTAATATAATATAAATATATAAAAATAAAATAATATAATATATAATAATAATATTAATAAAATTTAAATATCATAAATTATTCTATACAAATTAAATTAAATTTAATTTGAAAAAAAATAAAAATAATGTTATTATACTTAAATATATGAGTTTTGTAAAGATATATTAGAGTAGTTAAAACAGTAAGTCTGAAAAGTTAAAGTACAGTAAAGAGAATAGATTAAGCATAATATAACAGTAAATAGTTTAAAGCAGTAACACATGATAGTATAAGACATAATAAAGTCAGTAATATTTAAAGATCTAATACTAATCCCCGTTGGTGTTATATGGGAATTAAAGGACGGTGTGGATTGGGATTTGGAGATGACTGTGCCTTGCTCTATGCATATAGCTACCTCGATGAATGTAGATTTAATTATATGAGTAATATATGGTGAGCTTAAGTCTGAAGCTCTACAGTAGCCAGCAAATCGTAGATAGAATCTTTACTGGAAACATGAATAGTAGGAAACAAATTTCATTAAAGCAATTAGTTTATATAAATATTAGTATAGCAGTTAAAAGCTAGTATAAATACATAAAGTATCATATATGACTAATTTCCGCTCTGATGTATTTAAGGTTACAATACCTCTTTATATAGTTGCTATTATTCTTGATTATTAACTTGCCTTAGGGTATAATTGGATATATGGTTATAATTGTATTTATTTAATAAAAATTTCGTTAATCATTATTTATTTATAAATAATATATGTTTATATAAATGTATATATATTCTGTGTGATTTTTTATTTTTACATTACAAAATTAAAAAATAAAAGAAGTATTTATTAAATAAACAATAAATAAAATAGTAAATAATAAATAATGAGTATATTATAATAAACTAATAAAAAATATAAAATGAAACATAATGTTAATATGATAAATTATATATGAGTTAAACTACATGGTAAAGCAAGTAATAACTATTGTTATTAATGCAGTCTAATACTGAGTTTAAAGCAGTAAAAGCATGAAAGTTAAATGACTAGTTTAAAAACTATTATGGTTTAATAAAGCAGTTATAAGTAGAAAGTATTAGAAGCAATATAGTATTATAAATGTATACATAGTAAATATATACTATAAATATGCACTAATTATATATAAATTATTATATACTATATCTATGGTGTTTAGTATGTAATTGAACACGTCATTGTTTATTATTACTGCTATAATATTTGAGAGATTTAATAAAGAGTATAGTAAAATAGTATATTAATTGATTATTAATATAATTTATCGTACAATTTATTATTAATAATAAGATTAAATTATAAGACGTATTATTCTTTATATATTATATATATATATATATATGGTATATCTGAATTAGTATTGTGTTTATGTTATTATAATATTCTAATTACATATTAAAATATATAATATGTAAATATATAATATAAAGTATATTTATAAATAACTAAAATTAAAAAAATTATAAATATAATAGAAAAATATCATAATATTGTATTATAATAATATTATTTAATGATTATATAAATAGAATATACTAATAGAAAGACAATTGTAAATGTTAAACAGTTATTAATTGTCAGTAGAGGTGGTTGACTATAGACTTAAGTTATAAGTATACAGAGTAAGTTATAAGTAAATATAATAGCTAATTATAAACATGAGTTAACAAGCATAGTATATAATAGCAGATATATAGTATACTAGAAGCAGTTATATAAACTATTATATGAGTATTAAAAGCAGTAAATGAAGAAAAGTTAGATAGCTAGTATATTAGTATAGCACCGTAAATATACAATAGGATATATAGGTGCAAACAAAGTATTGTTAGGTATATAACACTATATTTATATATTTTAATTGTTTTTACTTATTTATTTTTATTTAAGGTATATGTAAAGTTTATGTTATTTTATAAATATTTTGATACATTATATGATTAGTATAAAGAATGATAGTCTGACCCAGCAGAAACAGCCTAAAGCTTTTAATACCCCTTTCTTATGTTATAGGAATACATAATTAATATAGAGTATTGGAGGGACATCAAAGATGATAGGTATAGTACTATAATAATAATATAATTGAGTATGTAAAACACGATAAAGTGTATCTGTGTGTGTGGGATGTGAATTATAGTTTAACTATTATAGTTATGTCTTAATTGTAGTGATCAATGTGTGTATAAGTGGCTCATAGTGAATGTGTGTAATATCTAGTTGTCTATTATAATAGTATAAGTGTAATTAAGATTTAGTACTCATGAATATCCAGTAGAGACTAACTATAGTTTAGTAAGCAATTCTCGTATGCTAATTGTAATATAATTAATACATTATAACACAATAGAATATATATCATAAAATATATACTTATTAGAACTTTTTGAGGAAGGGTAGACACAACTGATAATATTTAATGGTTCTATCCTTCAGCGATCTAGAGGAAGCGATAGAATTATAGAGTCTTGTGATAAATAAAGTGGCAACATGACAGCATTTGTGCTAACTATTGATAGCTATCTCTTGGTCTATATGTATATACTTAAAAAAATTTTTTTATTTTCCAAAATATTGGATATATATCTACAGTCTCCTCTATAAGGAACCAAATCAACAATTAGGCAACTATACCACTTGAAGTAAATCATTTGACAGTTAAGTTTAGACAATTGCTCTTGTGACTCTAAACCTGGCATGTCAATCTTATTGGACCATCTTCCGCATAACGAGGATATAAAGACTTTATTGAGAATCCTGATATCTTAAAGGTTTGGTGCTTTTATTTTAATATGTATAATTCACAGGGTTAAATTAGTGATAATGGATGTGAGATGATATTCGTATATAAATGGAATGACTATAATGAAGTCATTTGATAAGTATTCATGAACTGATACGAAAATTGTCAAATTAGTATTGTAATGAATTGTTACTAGAAGATCGATATCAGATCGCAGGAAACAGAAAATTCACATTAGTATGGAGAGAAATAAAAAAAAAGGCTAAGGTCCTTAAAGGAAGGAAAAACTTATCCTGTGTTGTGAGGGATGGTCAATTATTGCTGAAATCTCGCGTATAATTATGTTAGTAATCTTGGCGTTGGATATGTACTGATAACAAGAGAATATCTATGGAGTACATGTCTTGACAGGAACAAATTTTACCAAAGGAGTATAATGAAAGGACTTATTCATAAAATATTGAGGGCTTCATCCGAATAATAGTCATCCATAGAAAGGTAGCAAAGAAGAAATATGTATATTGAGAATGGAGTTAACTGAGAGTTAAAAAGGTATTAGTTTCAGTGGCCATGGTTACTTGCCGAGATCTTGTAGCAATTGGTTACGATGTGATTAAGTAATATATCGAATAGTATATTATTAATTTGATTTAAATAAATGGTTGTCTAAACCCAATTATTTTATCCATCATAGAAAGATCAACGTATAGAGATATTATCACTATAACATAACCACCCCTTAACATATTGAACATTATTTTATTTTAAGAAGAATCAACAAATCGCGATGAGAGTATTAATAGGTATGAGAAGATACGTTTATTGATAGCTTACCGCTACGTACTCACTGGTACAGTACTGGATAATTCTCATCGTATTGTCTAGCATATAGGAGGCTTCAAATTTCTTTTCACGATCGAAATATTAATTATATATTATATAGTATATATATTATATATATATCACTATATAATATATATATATTATATATAGTAATATATTTTATATATGGTATTATATTTTCTATTATATTATATAATATATTTATAATTTTATAAGTATATATTTATTATTATATATATATAATACTCATATATATATCATATATAGGAGTTAGTAAATCAAAGGGTTTGAATGAGATTAAGATAATATAATATCTCAACTTATCATATCGTTAGGCAAGAATATATGACACTAGTATTGTGTGAGATCAAAGGGTTATAGGCATCTGTAAATATATTTACTAATGAAGGGTGGGCGAACCTAAAATGGACAGCTGTGCAAAGACACTTCTATATAGGGTACCCCAAACAACACTCATATCAGTGGGCTAAATTAGATACCGCTATGGAAGACAAGGGTAGCATACTACTAATAATATAAACACTATATGATATTAGTGGCCATAAATTGACCCATGGAAAGATACCAAAGTTTTATGACTAATAATAAACGTTAGTATGGGCTAAATTAGTATCATAGCATTGGAAGATACCTAAGAGAGGTGAGTCTAGAATATATCTATATGAGAATGTATCCACCAATGAAACCCGATAAAGCTCAAAGGGCTTAATAGCCTTATAAGGTATAGCCATTAAAAATTTATTATATATATATGATGGGCAATGTTGATAACCATTGCAAATTACTTAGGTATATATAGGCGTAATAATAAAGTAGGGGGTATATATATAGTAATATATAAGGTTGCTATGAAATATGCAACGGTTTGGCTAGGTAACCTAATGCGATCGAAGGGTGCAAAAAATCATAGGAGTTTCCAGAATAATTGTGATAGGGTATCATAGTAGTCTAAAAATTATATTATAGTAGTAGATATTAGTTATTAGTTTATATATTTTATTGGCCCATAGCCATATTCAGCTATAGAGAATGTAGGGTGTTGTTGCCGTGGAATGAGATGTGTTATTACAGGAGTATGACAATCTAATCCTTAAGAATATTAAAAGTAATAATAATTTTTAGAGGAGAGTGTATAAATAATTTATCATCATCATTCCCTTTTAGTGTTTTCTTAAAAAATAGAAACGTCCGCTTCTAGTCCATAAGCACCAATTAAAATCACTTTTTATTAAAATTTGTGTTACTCCATGAACGAGTTTAATATCTGATCGAAGGTGCATTGTCTAATAAAGGGAAGTACATTGTCAATGAAATGTTCAGGAAAGGCCTATTATAATAGGTTTTAAGTAGACGGTAAACAGGTTCCTGCTGTTCGCACGTAGAAAATCAGTGAATGCGTCATAAAGAGTAACATGGCTCAATAGTTTCACACATTACTAATCTAGAGTTGAAGTAATAATTCTGTATGAAATCGACTACCAGGAAAGATAAAGAGAGCTAATGGCTCAGTATCCACGAAACTCTAGTTAGGAGTGTAAATAGTATTGTTCTGATTCGTAAGTTACATTTATATCAAATGAAAGTGTCATACTTTACATGATCACATTACATTTTTCTCACTCAGGATGTAATTATCATGACGTGAGTAGTTGTCCCGAGTGGATTATTGATCTTATATTCTATATTTACTATTTTACTGTTACGTGATGTGTTTTCACTCTCCATCCACTTATACTCTAAATTAGGTTAAATAGATGGATATATAATTTGATATAATATTATTATTATATTAATATATAAATAATGGATAATATCCTTTATGAGTATACATATAATAATATATATTTCCGATACTTAGGGGTACGGCGGTACCATAAAGATATATGTGAAGTAGTGGTCATAAGTAACATTATTAGTGAGATTTTACACAATAATATTAACATAAACACAAATTAGGCCGCGAATGAAAATTATTAATATAGTGAATACACAATTAATTAATAACAATATAATACGTGACAATAAATTTCATACTAATGACATAATACATGTATACAATAAGTTTAAATAATAACTCAAGTTAAATAAATTTCTATAATATATATAATTACTATTACTACTATTATATACTACTTACTACTACTACTTATCACTTATACTAAAGTAACTGTATCAGTTACTATTAGCTCCCTTATAATTATTAATTAATTATATTAATTTTAATATATTAGAATATATAATTATTATTAAGGCAATACAAAGTTTATAACACTAATTAATACATTTTACAATAAATATAATTTCTACAATATAAGCAATTTTTAAATATTATATCAAGTATGAAAAAACTAATTGCATATATTTGTCTATATAACATTCCTTATAAGTCTACTTTTGGACTTCTAAACTAAATTAATGATAAATATAAATTTTAATAGATTACATTATAAGATAAATATATTTTTTAGAGACCCGTTAAGATGGCTTGAGAGAGAATACATTATGGATTCTGGTAAGGTTTTTTACTTTAATTGAGAGAAAGGGGTATGATATGTTCTCGTTTACATTTTAAAATTCTTTGAAGCGTTACTAGTTATTACATTACTTTACGTCTCATTATTACTTATGTAACTGACGTTACATTTGTCAGTTTCGGCTAATTTAAAATATCAGTATTAGTACATAATAATATATATATATAATAATATCATTAATATATAATTATATATATATATATATATATATATAATATTATTTTTATATATATATGATATGTTTATACTTTATATGAAACTATTAGAAATTTTTAATAAAATATATTAGTATTCGTAAAAAAATATTTAATTCTCACATTTATGATGGAAACAGGGGACAATATATAAATATATACAAAAATTTGCAATAATGTAACTAAGTTTAATGCAATTTAAAATTTTGGAATGATGGTTGGGTTCAATTTCCATTATACTATTATGTGAATAATTAGTGCATAATAATGAATATATCATTTATGGGAATTTTGTGATTCAATATTATTACTATAATTTAAAAATTTTATATTTATTATTATATAACTGTAGTATAACTTACCATTGTGCTCACTTTGAACCTAGCTAGCTAGATCTCTCTACATCATTTGTTTCTGATTATATTATATAGTATGTCATATAAGTATTATAGAGTAGATATTATTATATTAATAATAATTATAAATAATGATAATTTGATATATAAATTGGCATAAGGTTAATGCAAATGTTAGGTATATATATATATACATAATATAATAATATATATATATTATATAATTAATATATCTATAATTATAATATTAAATAATAATAATTAATTATATAAATTATATATTATAATATAAATAATATAAATAATATTATAATATAATAATTATATATAATGTTTATAAATATAATACTATAAATTGTAGTATATATAATAGATTATATTTAATACATAATTAATACTTATAATAATGAAATTATTTTCTGTTATTATGAGAGGAGATAATAAATTTAATTAATAGACAGACATTAAGTATTTTATTTATATATATTAATTAATAAATATATAGAATATGAAATAATTTATTTTAAGATATGATGAAGTTTCAACTAATATTATAATAAATATTAAGTAAAACTGTGATATCTTCCGAATCATGTGCATGAGAAATTTTCATAACTTTCGTAGTGCATATAACTGAGATAAAATATCGGCATTATATTTATATTATATAATAATGCCGTTAATTAATAGACATGGTACATCAGAGACTATTATATATGAATAACATGCAAATACTGATAGTGTGAAAATTTTATGATACGACCCTTCGAAATTATTTCGTGATAAGCTTGTATGTTGCACTATAATGACTTTTAGACAGGTATATACTTATTAATGACTCCCTAGGGATTGTGTTATCTCGAGTGAAGGTTTTAAGCTACTTCTATTTCTACTCATTATTATTTTATAGCGGTTGATGTATGACAAATTCGTATTCAAATAATAATCATCTGGACTGTATACTTATAGTTCATAGAAATAGTACATTAATTCGTTAGTTACTCAGAGATGTATTTGCTGATACTACATTTCTACCCATGTATTATCTATTTGCTGATTATTTTTTATATTTTTATCGGTATATATATTCGGGTTACATTGGGAGCTACTATTTAAATTTCTAGTGATAGGTATAATGAACTAATTCCCAGAATGCGGAGAGGTAGAGAGTGATTAGACTATACTAGAAGTAAATACATAGAAATGGTGTTTCAAAATGTCTGATTACATCTCTTTTCAGTATAACTGAAATATATGCTTATATTGAAAGAAGAGGATGGAACATGATCTAAGTATTATTAGAGCGTATTTTAATGCGATTAAATATTTTTTTACTCTAAATATTCAATAGCAAATGTATGGATGCAAATGATTTAAAACAAGACTTATATATATATATATGAAAGGATAATTGATAGTCAGTTGGTTGAAATATACTAAATGTATTCTCTTAAAAGAAATTATATCCAATAGTCATATATGAGAGGATATAGGCTAGGATTATAAATGTATGGATTAAGTAATAGTTAAAATGATTAGATCTTACTGAATGTAGCTTTATAAGGAGCCTAATCCTTATTTTTTTACCATCATAGTTAATAAACTCTGATTACTAGTTAAGTAGAGAGAGAGTAGACTGGATGCTATGACCAGTCGTGATTAGAGAAGATGTATGAAGGTAGGAATAATCTTTGCTGGAGGTGACCATACCCCCTGCCCCCCCAGTGAGAGAGGCAAAGTCGTATCACGTATACGTAACTTTTCTCTTTAACAACTGTAGTACATGTGCTAATGGATATGAAGAGAAAAAAGTGTATTGTGCTAAGAAGTAATTAACATATAGAATAAATTTAGTCAGTGTAAGAGAAGATGAACCGATAGGTGGAATACTAATAATGTGTTATATTGACAGTATTTTGAGCTGTAAATTACACCTGAAGAAGTTGTCATAATGCCTAGGGTTTCTAGATTATAATATTATACTATTAATTTGAGAGCTACACCCCATGTCTCACGCCATTTTGTAACCCAGGGGATCATGTATTTCGCCTAATCAGACCCCGAGTAATGATAGCTACTTTACGTCTCGATACTTAAGAGATATTCTTATTTTAGCGATCTACTTCGTTGAATAGACATCCATTAAATTGTTGATATTTATCTTATTCAGAAGGATGAAATTAATGTGTATTTTATTATATACCCTGGATGAAGAGTGTGAGTGAATTAGATTGAGGCATAAGCTCAGTTAAGCATCAGCCTGTTGATCCAATTGCCCCATGTAATGGATAGTTTGCCTGGTATAATGAGGATATTATTTATAAATTGTAGTTAATATCTAATTAATTGGGTATTATTATGTTTTTTAATTGTATTTTTTTTTTTTATACCCCACTTGACTATATAAGAAAAAAAAGAAATAAAGGAGAAGGAGAATATCTAATCTTCAAAGTGATTCTATTTCAAGTAAAATCGATTCCGAAAGGTGTATGTGGCACGAAATGATTTACAGGGATAGGAATAGAATAGAAGAAGATAAGAAAAGAGAAGAAGAAGACCATGAAGTAAGATTAAAGAGAGTAAGAAGAAGAAGTATAAGTATAAAGAAGTTTCCTATGTGTCACGTGTGATACAACATTACTATTTTAAAACTGGGGGTTAGTAGACTATTCTATATAATTTATATTAGTTTATCCATTACTGCGATAATAATATGTATTTATAATTCATGAGCAGTATGCGCATAGCCCGGGGATATTGTCATATAGCGTGCTAAGAAGATTAAAATAGTGTGGTATAGATTTACCCGAACTCTTTGCTGTGGATCGACAGTTTCGTGTATTTGGGGCAGTGAGCAGAGCCAGGCGTACTAGTCCTAGATTATTTGAGCAAGTGGTCTATAGATCTACTTCAGGTCCGATGACTGTGAGTTGCAGCTAACTTGCAACATTACTATTATCGAATAGTGCCTGCGTACGCCCACCCCATGACACTACATCTAACATGCAGGTTATTAAATGTACTATACATATCTATACCCCTGAACACCAATGACAATATATGCGTTATCTTAATATTTTAATTATAAATATGTTATTTTCTGTATCATAGTGTTAATTAGAAAATATATTCGTACAGTTAAGTTATTGAGTAGGAGAGATGGAGTGATAGAGATATAGACATCCAAAGAGGAGTGAGATTAATACCTTTTGATTGAAAATGATATAGAGTAGAAATAGAGTAGGGTATAGAGTAAAAATGGTTTTAAATAAGTTAGAAAATTCAACTCCATCATTTTGACCATATAAACTCCTGAACATGTCATATAGTAAGCTATAATCTAAGTAGCTCAGTAATGTCTAAGTAAACATATAGTTACGATTGTCTAGTAGAAAGCTATGTATCTAATAGTAAACTATTTAAAAGAAATCAAAACTTTTAAATATATTGATATCATTCATGAAAAGCTCCACATATATATATATTAATAATTAACTAAAATTATTTGAATGATAATGATATTAATGTATATATTAATATATATGACTAAAATATAATTTATATATATAATTTATATAACATATATTATATTATTAATTTATAATATATAATATATATATATAAAATATAATATATTGATATATTCCTTCTTTTTTTAGTTTATACATTCCCCATCATAATAGAGTGATATTAATGTATAAGAGTGCAAAAATAGTATAACTGTACCATTGCTACAGGACCTGATATGGCTCCATCATAACTCTATTATTTTTTCCCCTTTCTTACGCCCCCCTTACATTACGTAGTTATGACTCATTATTAAGAAGTTCCCTACCCCCCCCCAATTACCACTTTTATTGGATAGCGATTGTTTTTTATTATTAATTTTATTATTATTATTATTATATTATTATTATTATATAATTTTATTATTTATTAATCTTTATTTATTATTATTATTTATTATTATTATTAACTTATTATTGCTTATATTTTTATTAGTTATTATTTTATTTATTATTTATTATCACTCACTTTTATTTTAATTTATATTATTATTATTATTATTATGCATTTATATTATTCATTATCACTATCATTATATTATTGATCATTAATTATCAATTATTATTATTATTATTTTATTATTATTTTATTTTATATTATTATTATTATTATTTATTATTATTATTATATTATTATTTATTATTATTCTTATCTCCTATTTATTTTTTTTTATCTTTTATACATTGATTTTTTTTAAATAAAAAGATAAATTATCTAAGTTGTAAGAAGGAAATATTTAAGTTAAGAAAACTTAGTTGATTTAATAAATTACAATATTTGGTTAATTTTACAACCGTGAAGAGATATATAATATAATATATTATACAATATATATATATTTACTGTTCACAGGGGCCAGCTGTAAATCGTTCTAGAATTCTTCCTACTTCTCCAAAATCCCCATGTATCCTACAGCTTCATGTATAGACAGGTGAATAATTACACTGAAGTCTAATGATCCTCACTGAGTTTCCAATTATATCATATTAATCATACCTCTTGAGAGTTCAGTACTGATTCTACTCAGTATATACACTCATAGTATCTCTTTATATGCTTACTTCCCATTATAATGACATACACTCTATAGCAGTATAGATTCATCCTACCATATTCAAAGGCTATGCTGCAGGTGTTCGATGATCTTACCGTTCCGGATCATTAGTAGTATAAATCTCCCAATCCTCTTATTATTACTTTCGTGCTATTGTGCTCGTTAGGTGTGTATGCTTTCTATTTTATACATATACATAAGTATACATACAAACAGACTTTTCAGGCTAGAACTGTTATTACTAAATAAGTTAAAAACCTCGTACTATAGACTGTAATTATTGTCTATTTATATGTATTTTGTATTCTGGTGTTTGATTCATTATTACAAAGATCACCCTCTATCCACATAAACCCACCCTCCCATGCTGTGTTATACTCAGTTGGGATATGCGGCTGGTATGCTTCGTGTCTAACCAGAACAGTGGCGATAACTTCAATTCTTACTGGATTCTTGAGCGGACAAAGCCAAGAAATACATCTAGGAGATCGACTACTCTCAACCCATTTTCTTCCCAATAGTACTTGATTCCAAATTTTGTCTTTACATTTCCTGGAACAACCCCTCCGCCACTCTGTCTAAAATTATTAACAAGTCCTATTATACACTCCATCTCACTATACTACAAGCATAAACTAATTTACTATTGCTCATTCTGACATCATTGAGTCTAACGTGATTTTCTAGTCGTTTATCAGTGACATACTAGGCTATTAGCGTGTGAAACATTCTAGCTATATTTCACTGTCTCCTCTCTTCATGTTACAGTCCAGAGTCATATTCTGCATCATATAATTGTCATAACTAATTATACTACTTCAAAGATCTACATATTGTCGTAAATGTCTATACCTATTTACTTAATTATTACTACATTAATATATTTACTAGTATTTACATACAAAAATTGGTGCAACACTGCAATTATAAACATCTATGCACTATTTCACTATTCCTGGATCTATAGCTCTTCAATCAACTATAACTATATTCACTTATTCTAACTTCTTCCGTTCCTGTTACATTAATATTGCCCTATCTAACTTTGTACAACTCAGCTTCCTAGGCTCCCCTTAACTTCTACCTATATTGTCTGATCTCACATCTCCATAAAGTCTCTCTAGGGATTGAATCGAAGCTTTCTTAGATGCTATGAATATGCTATTATTATGTATCGTTTTAGTATTTGAATTTACTACCAGTACACTTTTCCAACTAATTTTCACGATAATGAGCTGTGGATACTAGCGCTGTGTGATTCGGAACGTTTCACTCTATCGCGTTGGTGTCATGATGTAACGATTTGATAAAAATGTTTGGGCTGTTCTCGAGTGCCTACGGTTAATTTCACTTCTCGTCCTCGGCTCTATTGCTAATTAAAAGTATCTTCTCGTAGTATATATATTTATTCAATCATTAGTTATTATTATGCCCAAGTAAGATGCAAGTTGTGAATATAAAATTATTATAAAAACAATAGAGGTTGAATACTTTTAGTGGTATATAATAAAAATATTTAACACTGTTTAGTATTTTTACAGTCTTAATTTCGTGTAGGTCAGACGGTAGATATGGTAAGAACAAGAATCGCACAGTATTTTATTCGAGTCTTTATTATCTGGCACATACAATAAATATAAAATATTTGAACTATTATAATATTTAAAAGCTTTAAGAAAAAAATGAAATTAAAGATGTGAAACACATATCATATAGAAAAAGGATGCTAACCAGAAGGGCGTAAAATCAAAGAACATTTTTATTAAACAGAAATAATTAGTTCAGACAATAACAAAACCTCGAATATACCAAAAGTTTATAAGTCTTCTCTAATTTTTCTTTTTTTGCGTAGTCAGTTACTTTGAAAAACTAGAGTTATTTTTACAAACTTTAAATTTTTACAAACTTACTTCTATGAGTATGATCTATTGATAAGGCATTCTGAGAATTATGCTTATTCAAAATTCTTAATATTGTAAAAATGATTTTCCAATATTAAAATGTAATATTAAAGTTAAAAATTATAATAAAATATTTAATATTTTTATCTCTGTAATTGGCTGCAAAGTGTGAGATTATAATTACACTGTTCAAGAATCTTGTCATCTAAAAAGCCTAGACATAATCTTTCTGGTTTGTAATGTAAGTTTCTTTATTTAGCTTAACAATTCATATTTTATTCAATAGTTCGAATTATTCTGCTATTGTATAAGTTCTGATATTACTTATCTATCATCTATTATTATCATCTATCTATCCTAGTCTATCTATTCTATTTTAGGTTGTATGTTATGTCTGCGTTCAATTTCAAAAAGAAAGTAGAAACGATTAGGAGAGTGACCAGGTAACCTTTAAACCACGAGTAGAGTTAGTATGAGACGAGTAGATGTGGTATGGGATGAGAGAGAGAGAGTAGAGAGGAAGCAGAGTAAGGTTTGATGTCAGAACAAGTAGGACGAGGTGAGAGAGAGATGATCATGAGACGAGGAGAGAGAGAGAGGAGAGAGAAGTAGAGAGAGAGGAAGAGAGAGAGAGAGAGGAGGTTAGCAGGTTTTCACGACTGATGCAGACTATAGTCTATCTTCGTTTAAATGCTTTAACTATAGTGTTTAGGGGCTCACAATCTGTCGTGGTTTTACACAGCTATGGTTTATTTTAGAACTACTTGATTATCATAACTATGATGATTGCTGAAATCAACAAATATGATTATTTTGATGTTTGCGATGTGTGTAATTGGTTTTGTCAGCGTTTCTTTAATTATGTTAGTTTAAGTTTATGTTAGTCAAGTGAGATGTAAGATACAAATACTAATAATTTTAATTAATAATAATATTAATATATTTAATAATAATAATAATATAATATAATGAATAATATAATATAATAATAATAATAAATGAAATATAATAATAATAAGTAATAATAAATAATAATAATAAATAATAATAATATAATAGTTATTATTATTATTTTATTATTATTATTCTATTTATATTATTATTATTATATTATTATTATTTATTATTTATTATTTATTATTATTATTAGTTATTATTGATTATATTGATTATTATATTATTTTTATTATGTATTATTTTATTATAATTTTATATATTGATTATTATTATAACTAGTTATTATTCATTATATTATATTATTATTATTATTATTATTATATGTTTATTATTATTTTATTAAAGGAGTGTATATAGTATGAGTATTATATAGTGATAGATATATAAGTTAATATATAATATATAAATAATATTTATATATTTATATATATTCATTATCTTTATATATATAGTATCATCTGTACATATTCCTTTATGAGGACTGGTTTGTTATGGTACTTTCTACGTGCTTATGAATACATATTGAGGAGTAAAATGGCAGCAAATCTACATGGAAATGTGATTGGTAATATTTCTCTTGAAACAAGAATAAAAAATTCTTTCTGAATAGAAGATGATGCGTAGATCATTTCGTTAAAATAGCAATTCATCAGACTTAGAAAATAAAAACGTCATGAAATTCGAGAGGAAGGGAAACGAAATTATTGAATACGACTTGAAGAGAGAGATATAGAGAGAGAGTGTGTGATAGGAGGAGAGGATGGGGGAGAAAGAGAGAGAGAGAGAGAGAGAGAGAGAGAGAGAGAGAGAGAGAGAGAGAGAGAGAGAGAGAGAGAGAGAGAGAGAGAGAGATTGTGGGAGAGAGATTTAAAAATGAGAGAAAGGGTTGAGATAGAAAAGCCAAAAGAGAGAGAGAGAGAGAGAGAGAGAGAGAGAGAGAGAGAGAGAGAGAGAGAGAGAGAGAGAGAGAGAGATTTAAAAAATGAGAGAAAG
>JABUQX010012560.1:22500-23794 GCA_015478945.1 Trachelipus rathkii | reverse complement strand
CGCATTAAATAAAGTTTCATGGCATATTTTCCAATATTTTTTTAATTAATTATCTTTATGATAATTACTTTATTAATTCCAGGTATATACCCAACCTCTATATATTATAATATATATATATAATATATATAATATATATATATATATATCATATATATATATTACATAATACTTATATCATATATATATAATATATATATATATATATATATATATATATATATATATTTAAGTTCGCTCCATAGCAGAAAACATAGAAATGAATTCATGGCATATTTTGCCTTTTATTTTAGAGAGTCACATTAAATAAATATTATTATTAATATCCACTATAATTATTATATATATTAAGTTTCGGTGGGTATTTGCCAAAGCGTATTAAATAAAGTTTCATGGCATTATTTTGCATTATTTTAGCAAGTCACCATTAAAATAAATTATTTTATATTAAATATCACTATATTATATTATAATATATATATATATATATATATATATACTATATTATATATATATAAATATATAATATTTATAATATATATATATAATAATGAATATATATATAATATATATATATATATATATAGAAGTATCCCCGGTGTATCAGCTGCCACCATGCACACGAAGGAACTGTAGTTGCTAACATACTATAATGTAAAAGTCCCTATAGTTACGTGGTTTAGGTAGATTTGCAAGTCAACATCTAAACGTTAGATAAAGCGAGCTAAAGAACATTTAGAAGGGGAGGATGCATACACGTTGCGTAAGCCTATACGCCATAAATTCCCTAGCCGAAAAACCTTCACCCCTTTTCTTGATAGCATATGGCAGTTAGATTTAACGGAGATGATTAAATACAGCTTTATACTTGAAGGATTTCAATACATACTTTTTACAATTAACGTTTATTCCCGATACTTATGGTTGAAACCCATAAAAGATAAAAGATCCGCTACAGTTGCAGCAGCAGTGCTTGAAATTATAGAGGATGAGCGGAGATCGCCTAAATCATTCTGGAACAGATTCAGGAATGGAATTCAAGGGTAGAGAGTTTCAGGAAGTGCTTTGGGAATATGGTATAAGCTATTACAATACATTCTCAGTAAATAAGGCTGCTATAGTTGAAAGAGTCCAGCGCACGATTAAAGAGCGTATGCATAGGTATTTTACTAAAATGAATACTTTTAAATATATTGATATACTGGATGATCTAGCTTATTCTTATAACAGATCTTACCATAGAACTATAAAGACAACTCCTTTAGAAATGTCAAAAACTAGAGGTCAGCGAACA
>JABUQX010012560.1:5000-17500 GCA_015478945.1 Trachelipus rathkii | reverse complement strand
TTATGACCTTGTATATTCCTGCTACGAAGCTGTTTCTGAATATTTTATGATGAGAGTGATTCAGCTGTATCTTTGTATTCAAATGGAGTAATGTATATTACATTCGTAGCCAATTACGTGATAATTCATTCCGTTTTTTTCTTATTGTTTGAGGAGTCCTTATTGCTTGACTCTTACGAAGTAATATTCCTTTGTAAGGGCGTTCATTAGGAACTACAGGGGTGGAAACCGATGGTTGATAATGATTATCCAAATCCAGTAGACGCTGCTTATTATGAATTAAACTGCGCGGAAAATTAATTCCCTGTAATCGCGTTTAATGACATCCCATCCAGGTATAGGACTCTTCTTCCAGTCTCGAGCTAGGTCTGATACCAAATCTACTATATTTGATCCTTGAAGAGGTTGACCCTTAACTACAATCTGACCTAGATCGTTCCAAATTAACTGATCTTTTAAAGTGTCATATAATGCAACTCCTTTATTTTTTAATGTAGGAGGTAAACTGCTTTCTAAAACCTTTTGAAAATACTTTCCCTCATTGCCAGGTTGTGCAACTTCATTTGAAATGGGATGTATTCCTGTGTACTTCTCTTTTACTTCTAATAATTTTTGTAATATTTCATGGTATTTTACCCTTTTTTCCTCTATATTAACTTTTGAAGTTAATATATCTGATAAATCTTTTTAATATTACGTATTTGCTTTTTTCGTGGGTCAAGAAGTGAAGCGGATAACGGTCGCTCTGGTATGACCTCGCTGCTCTCTCTCTCGTGGTCTCTCTCCTCTCTCATCTCTCTCTCTCTCTCTCTCTCTCTCTCTTTCTTTTTCTTTTCTTTTTTTTTCTTTCTTCTTTCTTTCTTTCTTTTTTTCTCTTCTTTTTTCTTCTTTCTTTCTTTCTTTCACTCTTTCTCCTCTTCCCTCGCTCTCTCTCTCTCTCCTCTCTCTCTCTCTCGCCTCATCCCCTCGTCTCCTTCTCCTCTCCTCTCCCTCTTCTCTCGTCTCTCTCTCTCTCTCTCTTTCTTTCTTTCTTTCTTTCTTTCTTTCTTTCTTTCCTTTCTTTCTTTTTTTCTTTCTCTCTCTCTCTCTCTCTCTTCTCTCTTCCTGCCTCTCTCTCATCTTCTCTCTCTCTCTTTCCTCTTCTCTCTCCACTCTCATCATCTTCTCCTCAACTCTCTCTACCGCTGATCTCCTATCTCTGTCTGCGTCTCGTCTCCAGTCTCTCGCCGTTAATTAGACCTAATTAACACCTATTTGAGAATTAGAATTTATTGACTAAATACCTAATTTCTTTTGGAATACTTCAAAAAAGATGATTGTCTATTTTGCAAAAAAACAAAACGATATTAATATTGAGAGATAAATAAACTACATTTATGGTTCTACTTAACAGATAATATAGGGAATCCAACCAGTCACTTCCCGTCAGATGTTATTAATTTACTATTACTTCCAAATTTAATAACATATATTCTTAATTTATATTTTGTTTAATTAATGAAATGTAGAAATATAAAAAACAAACTAAAAAAGCCCCTGGGCATTTCTAACATATGTATATTATTCAAAGGTTTTATAAGGAGAAAAATAATTTATGTTAGACAACGTATAGACGAATTTAGATATATAAATAATCCTAACCACTCTAACATTAACTAGCGTAGTGACAATCTTCTTATTGCCTGAAGCATGTCGCCTGCCCTTATCTTTCATGGTTTTCTTTCCTTTGATCCACAACAATCCGATGAACACCTTAACTGTAATTGAAGAGGTAACATAAATGGTCAATTTAATGCGATAATAATAAATATGTACGGTATTTATTGTTTTTTGAAAGTGGACAAAAAATTGTGAATATTTAATTAATTAAAAATGTTTGGAAATTGAAAGTTTTTTCAAAAGTCTTAAAAATATGATCATTGTCTTTTCATCTACTAGTTCTCCTCATAATCCATTCTGTCAGTCCTGTCCTAAATTCTCTTAACACTTCTTCTTAATATCTTAGACTTTTTTCTTCCTCTATATATTTCCCTTCTAATTTCATGACCAATTTTTTTCTAATACCTGATAATACTTGATGACGTCAGAATTTTTATTATTATTCATATTTGCAATTCAAACCACACTCCCACCTAAATCAACTCTTATCTCCTTCCTATAATCAGAATGGAGTTAACTTCCTTTTGATTGTCTAATTGGTCTTCAAACTTTGAATTGTGCCTCTCTCAATGAATCTCTGGAGAACCAACGACTTTTGGCTGTTGGTGTTGTATTCATCCTGGAAAGCTTAATCAAAATCATTTTTTTTTTTTTTTTTTGTTTCAGATATATTCAGCAATTGAAACAATATTTGGCTTTTGCGAAGAAGGCATAAAAAATTGAAAGAGCTAGATGACAAGGATTATTCAAGTCATGAATTGGAGAGTAATCAGAGAAGGAACTCCATGTTAGGCCAGAACTGCTTTAACACTGGTGTCATATAAAATCCGAAAATCTGAACAATGATTTTAAAACAAAATTTGTCATCAGAACTTAATGGTGTGTTAATTCAAATAATCAACCGTCATTATTATTATTAATTATAATTTAATTATTATTATTAATTATTTATTATTATTATTTTATTTATCATTTAATTATTATTATTATATTAGTAGTAGATATAGTAGTAGTAGTAGTAAGTAGTAGTAGTAGTGGTTGTAGTAAGAGTAGTATTATTAAGATTGTTTTTTTTTTTCCATTATTTTTATTACTAATTATTAGTTATCATTTTTCTTTAATTATTATTTTTTAAATTATTATTATCTTTATTATTATTATTATTATATTATTATTATTATTTTATTATTTATTATTTATTATTATTATTTCTTGTTGTTATTTGGTGAGCAATTGCAAAACGTATCCGAGTTTAAATATTTTAGGGCTATATGTTCAAAATATCTTCGGGGGTTGTGCTTTGGGACATGTTAAGTGTGATAAGAATAGAACGTATTAGAGAGTTGTGTGGTGTGAAGAAAGGGGTAAAATCTGAGAGAAGTCAATGAAATGTATGTTGAGAGGTTTGGATCATAGTGGAAATGGAATAAATGAAATGTAGTCCGGTTTGGTTAAGCGATGTATTGTGGCGAGTGTATTGGGAACCGACCGGCTGGAGAATGAAGAATAAAGTTGGACTTGAGTCAGTAAACGAATGTTGGAAGGAGAGAAATGTGAGTTTGTTAGAGGCGAGGAGAATCAAGAAAGGTGTATAACAGGCAGTGAATGGCGGGGTTTTGTTGAGGGGTATGGTTTGGTGGCCCACCTGGGGCAAGGGATGAACCTTACATTGGACGATCTACCATAGTGAGGGTCCTTCGCGGTCCCATGAAGCTCTAAGGGTGGTTTTTTGAACAGCGGACGAGTTCTCATAATTTAATGGTAAGAGGGGGGAGGGAGGGGGCGTAAGGCATGGGCTTTCTTTTGACTTTTGTCATTTCTTCTACTGCTTTTCTTTCCGATGCAAGCATAGCGCACTTACTCCCAATCTTGGGAAATAAAAAGGAGGATGAAGAAGAAGAAGAAGTTAAATGAAAAGGGAATGGATGATGCAAAGTGTAGTAGGAAAGTTGTGTATGGTTGGAGGAAGGTGGTTTGTGCAATTAAATCCTTGGGGGATACAAGGGACTAATTAGTTCTTGAGGCCTTGGGAGGTTTGCGTGGTGGTGTTGTTACTAAGCTGTAAATGTTGTAATAGTTAGAGAGTTTGAAACTCTTGGTGTGAAACAACAGATAGATCTAAGGTACAATCTGTTTAGATGGCAATCTTGGGGGCGTGTTTGGAGTGAGATTAATTGGTAATATGAGGAATGAACGTGTTTAGGAGTTGTGTGGTGTGAAGAAAGGCGAATATGAACAAGAATTAAGAAAAGTGTAATTATGATGGTTTAGTTCTCATATGGAAAGAAATGAAATGGTAGTTGGTTTTAGTTAAGCAGATGTATAACGTATTGTGTGTTCTGAGCGGAAGAAGAAAAAGTGTTTTGAGTCAGTAAATAATATCGAGTATTTGGCAAAGGCGAAAAGATAAAGGTGCATAATAAGGATGTGAATGGTTTGGGTTTTTTGTGATGTTGTATGGTTGTGGACCTGGCCAAGGGGGATGAACCCTACATTGGAGAGGATTAACACATTGAGGGTCCGTCGCGGTCTTGTGAAGGCCTAGGGTGGATTTTTCTTTTACTGCGACGAGCTGTCACTTAAGGGTAAGGGGGGGGGGAGGCTTTCCCCTCTTTCGACTTATGATAACATGTTCTACTACACTTTCTGTTTCCACCGTTTATGTCCCGTGAACCCTCTCCCTCCTATCTGGGGGGAAAGGAGGTAGATCTATTATTATTATTTTATTATTATAATTATTATTAAATTTATTATTATTATTATTATTATTATTATATTATTAATATTATTATTATTTAATTATTATTATTATTTTTTCATTTATAAATTTTAAGAGAGCCTGAAGAATGTTTCTTCCTTGTTGAAGAAAGTAATTAAAAAAAGTTCTTGACAACTGAAACATAGCTACACCAGGCAGAAGTTTAACCATTTCAAAACTTGTGAAATTCGATCTTCCGTTGACTAGTTTCACGAAGTTAAGTGTGATATGGAATTAAAGGTAAATTTTGGTTTAAACTTTAAATTTTTGAAAATAATTATTATTTTTATTATCATATGAGATGCCCCTTGGTTTCCACAGAACTGGGGTTGCAGTTGGGGTTGCAAACATGCAACGCAGAAATCCAAGACAATTGCATCAACAATTTCTTGTTCATAAAATAAGTGGTTAGCCGAACCCCAACCTCATCTCAGCTACCACTGTCCGCTTTTAACTCGCCTCTTACAACACGCAAAATGTGCACTATTTGTGGAAATTCTTTCTCCCCCACTTACAGGATTATTATTATTATTATTATTATTATTATTATTATTATTATTATTATTATTATTATTATTATTATTATTATTATTATTGTCATCATTATTTTTGTTTTACATATATTTTATATCAATTAGAGTTGTATAAATTAATCAGCCGATTCCTGTTGGATAGTAAAACTTGGACTGTTCCCATGCAATTCCTCACAAGGAAACGATCATCAGATAATTCCAGAGCCTCTTCTTACTTATATTTCATCCCAGAATTGTTCAGATTCTGTCCTGCCAAAAACTCTCCATAGAAAAAGCAATTATTTTATTCGTTCCTCTTCTTCACACTCATTCAGGACTCTAACAAAAGTGATAGAGTAACTCCAACTTTTCTTCTTCATCTTTTACGTCTCTTGCTTATATTTATCGACTCCACTACTTTATTACCTTCTGCTAAGACTGAACTCGTTGGTCAAATATTTGCCTCCAATTCCATCCAAGATAATTCCTCTTCCCCATCTCTCTAATCCCCCCTCCCTCACACCAATTCACATATGTCTTCTAACATATTTTCTTTTGAAGATTTTTTGTATTTAGTTCATATTTCCTTTCCAATTTTTCCCGTAATCAAGGAAAGGAAACTTGGACATTTTAGAGAGGTTCTTTCCAGGAATCAAACCCCAAGTCTATTGCAACACTAGTTTGATTCGTTACCACATATGATATGCTAGTGGCTTCTTCTCTCTCTAGCTTTAAATTAGAGCGCACCAAGCACCGCGCCGCTTCAAGTCATTTTTGTTGCACCTCACCACACCGCACCGCACTGCACCTGGTGCCTGGACCAACCCTTCTTCATACATTTAATTTTTATATTTGTTTTGTAAAATTTATTATTGATTTGTGCAGACACTCCTTGGCGATGTTAATGAAGAAGAAGAAGAAAAGGGTTCCATTATGAAAAGTAGTTCAAGAAGCAAACCTCACACAACAACAAACCTCAACGTCAAAGTAACGCTTCATCAAACCATTAAAAAGAGTTCAAGAAGCAAACCTCAAAAGTCAGTAACGCTTCATCAAACCATTAAAAAGAGTTATCTAAAAAACCTCAGTTGCAGATTTTGTAATTTTAGTTTTAAAAGCAATGATGAGTTGAAAAGCCATTTAAAGATACATATCAAAAGAAAGTTTAAATGTGAACATTGTAATTATGAATGTTATTTCAAATCAAGGCTAAAGAGTCATTTGCTAATTCACAGCAATATGAAATTGTTTAAATGTGCTCATTGCAATTATGAATCTAATTTTAAATCAAGCCTAAAGAGTCATTTGCTAATTCACAGCAATATAAAATTGTTCAAATGTGCACATTGCAGCTATGAATGTAATCTCAAAGAAAGCTTAAAAAGACACATGCTTGTGCATCAAAAAATAAAGTTATTTAAATGTTCTGAGTGTTCTTATGGATGTAATAATAAAGGAAATTTAAAAGTCCACTTGCTAAATCATGAAAATATAAAATTGTTCAAATGTGTCCATTGTTGCTTTAAATGTAATACGAAAGGAAGCTTAAAAAGGCACATGCTTGTGCATCGAAATATAAATAATGAAAATGTAAAATTGTTCAAATGTGCCCATTGCAGCTGTAAATATAATACGAAAGGAAACTTAAATAGGCACATGCTTGTGCACCAAAATATAAAGTTATTTAAATGTTCTGAGTGTAGCTATGAATGTAATGATAAGACATTACTAAAAACCCACTTGCTAAACCATGAAAATATAAAATTGTTTAAATGTTTTGAGTGCAGCTATGAATGTAATGATAAAATATCAATGAAAATGCACTTGCTAAATCATGAAAATAAAAAGTTATTTAAATGTTCTGAGTGCAGCTATGAATGTAATCATAAAGGAAACTTAAAAACACATATGCTTGTGCATCGAAATTTAAAGTTATTTAAATGTTCTGAGTGTAGCTATGAATGTAATCGGAAAGAACGCTTAAAAATCCATTTGCTAAATCATGAAAATATAAAGTTATTTAAATGTTCTGAGTGCAGCTATGAATGTAATCGTAAAGAAAGCTTAAAAAGACACATGCTTGTGCATCGAAATATAAAGTTATTTAAATGTTCTAGTGCAGCTATGAATGTAATGATAAAAGAAACCTAAAAATCCACTTGCTAAATCACGAAAATATAAAGTTATTTAAATGTTTTGAGTGCAGCTATGAATGTAATCGGAAAG
This sequence comes from Trachelipus rathkii, assembly GCA_015478945.1. Lineage (NCBI taxonomy): Eukaryota > Metazoa > Arthropoda > Malacostraca > Isopoda > Trachelipodidae > Trachelipus > Trachelipus rathkii. Next base: position 10,345 of record JABUQX010012560.1, on the reverse strand, counting down.
AAAGCTTAAAAAGACACGTGCTTGTGCATCGAAAAAAAAGAGAAGGATTACCTGGAAGGAGTAGAGATTGAGGTGAAGAATTTAGAGACCCAACAGAAGTAGGAAAGAAAAAAGATTTGAAGGACAAGTATAAGCAAACAAGAATAAATAATGATATCATCAAATGGAAGAAGCATGTATGTGGAAAACACTTTGGATTAAATGTACTGGACCAGATTTACATAGATAAGGAGCATACAGTAGAATCATTGACAGGAGAATACCTAAAAAAACGAAGATGAAAGAACATTAATAGCGGCACAAGACCAGATCCTAAGAACAAACTGGTTCAGGAAAAATATAGAGAAGGAAGAAATCACGGAAAAGTGCAGAATGTGCAAGGAAAAAATAGAAATAGTAAACCATTTCTGACAGGATGCGAAACACTGCTACGAATGGGTTTATACACAGATAGACATAACACAATTTGCAATATGATTCATATGAAGCTATGCCAAAAATACAATTTTGAAATAGAAACCGACAAATATTGGCATCACAAACCGGCCACAATAATAGAAAACGAAGAAACCATGATCCTCTACTACCATACGATCCCAACATCAATACCTACACCACATAACCGACCAGACATAGTAGTAAGGGAGAAGAGAACACACAAATGCCATATTATAGAGATTGGAATAAGCAACGACAACAGAATCACGTTATATGAAAGAGATAAGGAAGTAAAATATGTAAGATTAAAATATAACAAGAAGAATGTGGGGGTGGAAGAGGTTGAAATTATACCAATAGTTATTGGAGCGACTGGAGTGGTGAAGAAAGCATGACCACATACTCAAAAAAGCTGCCTAACATCGTAGTTAAGGATGTGGTCATGGAGGTAATCAAAAAAAGCCTGGCAATCCTAAGACTCGTGCTAGGGGGTACCTAAAAATCCTTCATGCCATAGGTCCAAGGTTTGGACCTGGATGAAGTATTAAAACCTCTAAATAGAGAGGGAAAAAAAAGTTATTTAAAAGTTCTGAGTGCAGCTATGAATGTAATTGGAAATCACGATGAAAAGACCATATATTTAATAAGCATGGAAATGTATAACAAGTAGCACCATAATTATTGAAGAGCGAAAATGGCGCCACAATCGTAATTATGAAACTTAGGAACAATTAGTGATTAGTAAAGTTATAATGGAAAACAGTAGAAGAGGTCAAAAGAACTTGTATGTTATGCATCCAGCATTTTAAAATTACATGGCTCCGACTCCGGCTCCGGCTCCAGATTCCACCATTTAAAATAATGGTCTCCTGCTCCATCTTAATTTACCAGCTCTGGTAAAATTAGTTATAATTATTCACCTCCATTTTCACATATCATTAATTCTCTTAAGAGTTATAAAATGTTTATTTTATTATAAATAAGATTGGTTGTTAGTGACACTTTTATTTGGACTTCCTATTTAAAATTTAGAAAATATTTTACTGAAATTTAAAAAAAAAAAAAAAAAAAAAAATTTATTTATCTTCTTCCTAACTTTTAAAATAATTCTTCTTTGAATTGATATCATCATCATGATATCGGTCCTTTCTTCCCGAAGACTGGGTAACGGTACGGACATGCCATCGGAAAGAAAAAAGTAGTAGAAGAATATGGCACAACCAGTCGAATAGAAAGCCCATCATTTCTGCCCCCCTCTATACCTATAAGTGAGAACTCGTCGCAGTCAGAAAATCCATTATATAGCTTCATGGGACCGAAACGGACTCTCACTATGGCATATCGTCAGTGTAGGGTTCATCTCCTGGCCCAGATGGGCCACAACCATACCCCTTCACAAAAACCCCGCCATTTACATCACATTAGCACCTTATTCTCTCGCCCTCTGCCAAACTCCATTTCTCTCCTCAGACAATCCTTTACTGACCCAATCCACTTTCTCCGGTCTCCCAGCCGGTCGCCCAACACACTCACCACATACATCCGCTTAACCAACCGACTACATCCATCTTTTCCACATGACGCAAACCATCTCAACCCCCGACGACCCCACGGCCCCCCCCGCCCTCCCCCACCGCCCACCCGCCACACCCCCCCAGCACCCCCCCCGTACTTCATCTATTCTCTCGTTTTTACCCTTTCATTCACACCACATAACTCTCTAAAACGTTCATCACTCATTTTTATCAATTCTTCACATAACCACGCCCCTAAATTGGTCCATCTGAACACATTTGAACTTTAGATCTATATACCTCTTATTCCAGACCATAAGTCTCACTACTATACATTACACAGGTAACAACATACCCTACATAAGACCCTAGCGCACCTCAAGACTTGTCCTTACATCCACCAAAGATTTAATGCACCACTACCTTCCTCCTGCCATTCACAACTTTCCAAACTACACTCTGCATCATCGTTTCCTTTCACCAACATATATCCTAAACTATTTAACTCAGGACAGCTTGTCAACGCGCTCACCATTTAACCATAACTCACCCCTTTCACTCACAACCATAACACCTTACTCTTATCAACATCACGTTTATTTCAACCCCTCCCTTTACACACCTTGCCACATCTCTCTACCAATCCCTCTCCAAACTCTTCTTCAGATTCAACCACACAAAACCAAAAATCATCTGCATATAAAGATAGGGCACCCTCCACTCGCTCCATCTCCATCATTCTAACAAAATTTCCTGCCACCCCCACCTCAATTTCTTTAATAACCCCATCCATATTACAAATTTAATAACCAAAAAAGGGGAGACATAACACATCCCTGCCTCATCCCTCTACAATTAATTAAACCAATTTAAGAAACACACAATAAACATATGTAATATGATTTTATTCAAATTGTTGTTTCTTAAAAAAAAAAATGCTTCAAACAATTTTGAAGAATGACTTAAATTCCGATATTATTATTTTAAATCCCGGAAAAGAAGAAGCGCTCAACACTTACTCGAGTGCGAGGCAAAGCTGTAACTGAAGCATTCATCTGCAAAATTTAGGATAATGAAGAAGTTTGCGTCAGTCAGTAATTGTTAGCATTGACTTTCTATTCGAATTTCGTGTATGACATCTAATTCCTAAATATTCTGCTTATAATATTTCCAATGTATTTTTGATAAGAGCTTATATGAATGAGTTCATAATTTCAATCGACTTTTCGCGCTCTCCATTTTGGAACCCATTGCCTTATACGACATTGGCATCTTCATCTATTCACCTGACAAGATGCCACAAGAAAGAATTCCTGAAACTGATGAACACTCTGACTCCGACTTTGGTAACTTGATCGATAGTGTCATTCATTTTAAGTCTTAGTTCACAAAGAGCATTCCTAGTTTTTAACATCACATGGCCGAAAAAATATTTTGTTTTTAGTTAACATTCTTTCCTTTTTTCCGTTCTTTCACGGATTTTGTGTCATTTGCCAAAATCAAACCTGTAATTTCTAATACATTAATTAAATACTTCCTTCTCCGGAGGAAACCTTCACCTCAATTCAGGATACGATCCTCAAGGCTGCAGTGGACCATATTTCCCGTTTCTTTGGTGACCTTAAATCTACGACTCCTTGGTGGAGCCGAGAATATGCTTAGGCTACTCAAAAGAAGCGGAGACTCTACAAGTTGCACAAGCTAACCCCCACTCATTCCTTTCAACTTGATTATATTTAAAGCTGCAGCTGTTCGATCGAAGTGTATCAACAGACGAACAAGGAAGCGATATTTCCGGAACTATGCGTCTATTGTTAATTCTTCTGCTCTCTCTCTCTCTCTCTCTCTCTCTCTCTCTCTCTCTCTCTCTCTCTCTCTCTCTTCTCCGTCTCTTCTCTCTCTCTCTCTCTCTCTCTCTCTCTCTCTCTCTCTCTCTCTCTCTCTCTCTCTCTCTCTCTCTCTCTCTCTCTCTCTCTCTCTTCTCTTTCTTTCTCTCTCTTCTCTCTCTCTCTCTCTCTCTCTTTTCTCTCTCTCTTCTCTCTCTTCTCTCTCTCTCTCTCTTCTCTCTCTCTCTCTCTCTCTCTCTCTCTCTCTCTCCTCTCTCTCTCTCTCTCTCTCTCTCTCTTCTCTTCTCTCTCTCTCTCTCTCTCTCTCTCTCTCTCTCTCTCTCTCTCTCTCTCTCTCTCTCTCTCTCTCTCTCTCTCTCTCTCTCTCTCTCTCTCTCTCTCTCTCTCTCTCTCTCTCTCTCATAAAAATCATTTAATAGTTCCTGTGCAAAATATTCAAAAGAGTTTGATTTCCAGTTTGTGTGTGAAACTTTAGAGTTTATTTATTTTCCGTATTTACCAACTTAGGCTTAGGCGTTTTTATAATTATTTAACTTTAAAGAGGACACAAATTCGATTATTTTGTTCATAACACAACTAGTTTGATACTTGCACCAATTACAAATTTTTAGTTGAACATAAGTCATTAATAGAATTGGAAATAGTTCACTTTTCTAAATCGGTATTTACGTTTGAAAAAAAGTATATAATTTTTATATTTTAAGTTTATTTTTATTAATGTGTTAATTAGAGAAAAGGAAGGATTTACAAACTCGAACTGCGATTGGCTTTGAAGGATTCTTCGTTAAGTTTAGTTTGACCAGACTTCATAACACAGATTGACTTTAGGTATATCACAGTATTTAATTAAAATAATTAATATCGAGGCATATTAAACAACCACTCGAAAATTTGATACTTCAATTCCATCGAGAAAGTATTAAAATAGAGGAGACCTAACTTCCAAAAGAAAGAAATCAAATGAAAGAAAATTGTTGAGGACACGCATCCACTGTAACCAAAGCCTTACTATATTTCATATCAATCACCAACTCCAGAAACCTTGTCATTTCCCCTTTACTTTATAAAGTAAAGGGAAATTTTCCTTTGACCAAGAATGAGGAACACGCCCTCTGGTAATCAATACATAACATCAGGCCTGCGGAGTGGAAGCTGGAGCCGCAAGACTTGGGTGGAGCCGGAGCCGATTTTTTTTTAGGGGGTAGTGGCGCTGGGGAAGAAGAAAAGGCGCTCCTCCAGACACTACTACCTTTTTTATAGGTAATTACGCAGCCCAACACAAAATTTGCTGACATATATGAGATTTAATTCTTATATATTTTGTTGTGCTGAGTTAAAAAATTATATTTTTTTTCTATCGGCTCCAGGTTTGCCGCTATTCATATGAAAACAGTAGTAATAAGTACGATATACGGAGTGCAACATTGCAAATGTTGCGTAGCAACATTTGCAATGTTGCACGACATCCAGCGCGCGAAGCGCGCGTACATATGATTGTATTTTTAATGTATGTAATTTCATGTACGTATATGAGTGTATATATTAT
>JABUQX010012559.1:0-11031 GCA_015478945.1 Trachelipus rathkii | reverse complement strand
TAGGCAGTCAAGAAGGCAACCTAGGCAGGCAGTCAAGAAGTCTGCCAAGGTAGGCAGTCAAGAAGGCTGCCAAGGTAGGCATTCAAAGAAGGCTTCCTAGGTATATAGTCAAGAAGGCTGCCCAAGTAGGCAGTCAAGAAGGCTGCCTAGGTAGGCAGTAAAGAAGGCTGCCTAGGTAGGCAGTTAAGAAGACTGCCTAGGTAGGCAGTCAAGAAGGCTGCCTAGGTAGGCAGTCAAGAAGGCTGCCTAGGTAGGAAGTTAAGAAGACTGCCTAGGTAGGCAGTCAAGTAGGCTGCCTAGGTAGGCAGTCAAGAAGGCTGCCTAGGTAGGCAGTCAAGAAGGCTGCCTAGGCAGGCAGTCAAGAAGGCTGCCTAGGTAGGCAGTTAAGAAGGCTGCCTAGGTAGGCAGTCAAGAAGGCTTCCTAGGCAGGCAGTCAAGAAGGCTGCCTAGGTAGGCAGTCAAGAAGGCTGCCTAGGTAGGCAGTCAAGAAGGCTGCCTAGGTAGGCAGTTAAGAAGACTGCCTAGGTAGGCAGTCAAAAGGCTGCCTAGGTAGGCAGTCAAGAAGGCTGCCTAGGTAGGCAGTCAAGAAGGCTGCCTAGGTAGGCAGTCAGAAAGCTGCCTAGGTAGGCAGTCAAGAGGCTGCCTAGGTACAGTTAAGGAGACTGCCTAGGTAGGCAGTCAGAAGGCTGCCTAGGTCGGCAGTCAGAAAGGCTGCCTAGGTAGGCAAATTTAAGAAGACTGCCTAGGTAGGCAGTCAAGAAGGTGCCTAGGTAGGAAGTTAAGAAGCTGCCTAGGAGGCCAGCCAAGAGGCTGCCTAGGTAGGCAGTTAAGAGGCTGATTTAGTAGGCAGTCAAGAAGGCTGCGCTAGGTGGGTAGTTAAGAAGCTGATTGGTAGCAGTGCATAGAAAGATGCCTAAGGTAGGCAGTCAGAAGGCTTGCCTAGGTAGGCAGTAAAGGAAGGCGCCTAGGTAGGCAGTTTAAGAAAGACTGCTAGGTAGGCTGTCAAGAAAGGCGGCCTAGGTAGGCAGTTAAGAAGGCTGCCTAGGTAGGCAGTTAAGAAGACTGCCTAGGTAGGCAGTCAAGAAGGCTGCCTAGGTAGGCAGTCAAGAAGGCGACCTAGGTAGGCAGTCAAGAAGGCCGGCCTAGGCAGGCAGTCAAGAAGGCTGCCTAGGTAGGCAGTCAAGAAGGCTGCCTAAGGTAGGCAGTCCAAAGAAGGCCTGCCTAGGTAGCAGTCGGAAGGCTGCTAGGTAGGCAGTCCAGAAGGCTGCCTTGAGCAGTCAAGAAGGCTGCCTAGGTAGGCAGTCAAGAAGGCTGCCTAGGCAGGTAGGCAGTCAAGCAGGCTGCCTAGGTAGGCAGTCAAGAAGGCTGCCTAGGCAGGCAGTCAAGCAGGCTGCCTAAGTAGGAAGTCAAGAAAGGCTGCTAGTAAGCCAGTCATAAGGCTGCCTAGGCAGGCTATCAAGAAGCTGCCAAGGTAAATCAGTAGAAGGCTGCCTAGGTGGCTTAAAAAAAGGCTGCCTAAAGGTATATAGTCAAAAAGGCTGCCTAGTAGGCAGTCAGAAGGCTGCCTAGGTATTTCAGTAAAGAAGCGCTGCCTAGGTAATCAAGTTAAGAAGACTGCCTAGGTAGGCAGTCAAGAGGCTGCCTAGGTAGGCAGTTCAAGAAGGCTTGCCTTGGTAGAAGTTTAAGAAAGACTGCCACGGTAGGGCCAGTCAGAAGGCTGCCTAGGTTAGGCAGTTAAAGAAGCTGCCTAGGTAGGCAATGCAAGAGCGCGGCCTCCGTAGAGAAAGGGCACGGCGCAGGTAGGCAGTCAAGAAGGCTGCCTAGGTAGGCAGTTAAGAAGGCTGATAAGGTAGGCAGTCAAGAAGGCTGCCTAGGTAGGCAGTCAAGAAGGCTGCCTAGGTAGGCAGTCAAGAAGGCTGCCTAGGTAGGTAGTCAAGAAGGCTGCCTAGGTAGGCAGTTAAGAAGACTGCGTAGGTAGGCAGTCAAGAAGGCTGTCTAGGTAGGCAGTCAAGAAGGCTGCCTAGGTAGGCAGTCAAGAAGACTGCCTAGGCAGGCATCAAGAGGCTGCTAGGTAGGCGTCCAGAAGGCTGCCTAGGTTAGGCAGTCAAGAAGGCTGCAAAGGTTGCGCAGTCAAGAAGGCTGCCTAGGTAGGCAGTTAAAAGCCTGCCTAAGGTAGGCCATTCAAGAACGCTTTCCTATGGCAGGCAGTAGAGGGAAGGCTGCCTAGGTAGGCAGTCAAGAAGGCTGCCTAGGTAGGCCAGTCAAAGAAGGCTGTCTAGGTAGCAGTCAGAAGGCTGCCTAGCGTAGGCAGTCAAGAAGGCTGCCTAGGTAGGCAGTTAAGACAGATTGCCTAGGTTAGGCATGTCAAGAAGGCGGCCTAAAGGTAGGGCAGTCAAGAGGTGCCTAGGTAGGCAATTTAGAAGGCTGCCTAGTTAGGGCAGTCAGAAGGGCTTGCACTAGTCAGGCAGTAAGAAGGTGCCCTAGTAGGTAAGTTCAAGCGAAGGCCTGCTTAGATAGGCATTCAAGAAGGCTGCCTAGGTATATAGTCAAGAAGGCTGCCTAGGTAATCAGTCAAGAAGGCTGCCTAGGTAGGCAGTTAAGAAAGCTGCCTAGGTAGGCAGTTAAGAAGGCTGCCTAGGTAGGCAGTCAAGAAAGCTGCTACGGTAATCAGTTAAGAAGTACTGCCTAGGTAGGCCAAGTCAAAGAAGGCTGCTAGGTAGGGCAGTCAAGAAAGGCTGCCTAGGAGGCAGTCAAGAAGGCTGCTAAGGTAGGCAATTAAGAAGGCTGCCTAGGTAGGCAGTCAAGAGGCTGCCTAGGTAGGCGTCCAGAAGGCTGCCTAAGGTGGCAGTCAATGAGGCTGCTAAGGTAAAGGACAGTCAGAAGGCTGCCTAGGTAGGCAGTTTAGAAAAACTGCCTAGGTAGGCAGTCAAGAAGGCTGCCTAGGTAGGCAGTCAAGAAGGCTGCCTAGGTAGGAAGTTAAGAAGACTGCCTAGGTAGGCAGTCAAGAAGGCTGCCTAGGTAGGCAGTTAAGAAGGCCGCCTAGGTAGGCAGTCATGAAGGCTGCCTAGGTAGGCGGTTAAGAAGACTGCCTAGGTAGTCAGTCAAGAAGGCTGCCTAGGTAGGCAGTTAAGAAGGCTGCCTAGGTAGGCAGTCAAGAAGGCTGCCTAGGTAGGCAGTCAGAAGGCTGCCTAGGTAGGCAGTTAAAAAGGCTGGCCTAGGTAGGCAGTTAAGAAGACTGCCTAGGTTGGATGTCAAGAAGGCTGCCTAGGTAGGGCAGTTAAGAAGGCTGCCTAGTAGGCAGTTAAGAAAAACTGCCTAGGTAGGCAGTCAGAAGCCTGGCCTAGGTAGGCAGTCAAGAAGGCTGCCTAGGTAGGCAGTCAAGAAGGCTGCCTAGGCAGGCAGTCAAGAAGGTTGCCAAGGTAGGCAGTTAAGAAGGCTGCCTAGGTAGGCAGTCAAGAAGGCTGCCTAGGCATTCAGTCAAGAAGGCTGCCAAGGTAGGCAGTCAAGAAGGCTGCCTAGGTAGGCATTCAAGAAGGCTGCCTAGGTATATAGTCAAGAAGGCTGCCTAGGTAGGCAGTCAAGAAGGCTGCCTAGGTAGGCAGTTAAGAAGGCTGCCTAGGTAGGCAGTTAAGAAGGCTGCCTAGGTAGGCAGTCAAGAAGGCTGCCTAGGTAGGCAGTTAAAAAGACTGCCTAGGAAGGCAGTCAAGAAGGCTGCCTAGGTAGGCAGTCAAGAAGGCTGCCTAGGTAGGTAGTCAAGAAGGCTGCCTAGGTAGGCAGTCAAGAAGGCTGCCTAGGTAGGCAGTCAAGAAGGCTGCCTAGGCAGGCAGTCAAGAAGGCTGCCAAGGTAGGCAATTAAGAAGACTGCCTAGGTAGGCAGTCAAGAAGGCTGCCTAGGCAGGCAGTCAAAAAGGCTGCCAAGGTAGGCAGTCAAGAAGGCTGCCAAGGTAGGCATTCAAGAAGGCTGCCTAGGTAGGCATTCAAGAAGGCTGCCTAGGTATATAGTCAAGAAGGCTGCCTAGGTAGGCAGTCAAGAAGGCTGCCTAGGTAGGCAGTTAAGAAAGCTGCCTAGGTAGGTAGTTAAGAAGGCTGCCTAGGTATGCAGTCAAAAAGGCTGCCTAGGTAGGCAGTTAAGAAGACTGCCTAGGTAGGCAGTCAAGAAGGCTGCCTAGGTAGGCAGTCAAGAAGGCTGCCTAGGTAGGCAGTCAAGAAGGCTGCCTAGGCAGGCAGTCAAGAATGCTTCCAAGGTAGGCAATTAAGAAGGCTGCCTAGGTAGGCAGTCAAGAAGGCTGCCTAGGTAGGCAGTCAAGAAGGCTGCCTAGGTAGGCAGTTAAGAAAGCTGCCTAGGTAGGCAGTTAAGAAGGCTGCCTAGGTAGGCAGTCAAGAAGGCGGCCAAGGTAGGCAGTTAAGAACACTGCCTAAGTAGGCAGTCAAGAACGCTGCCTAGGTAGGTAGTTAAGAAGGCTGATTAGGTAGGCAGTCAAGAAGGCTGCCTAGGTAGGCAGTCAAGAAGGCTGCCTAGGTAGGCAGTCAAGAAGGCTGCCTAGGTAGGAAGTCAAGAAGGCTGCCTAGGAAGGAAGTTAAGAAAGACTGCCTAGGTAGGAATTAAGAAGGCTGCCTAGGTAGGCAGTTAAGAAGGCTGCCTAGGTAGGCAGCCAAGAAGGCTGCCTAGGTAGGCAGTTAAGAAGACTGCCTAGGTAGGCAGTCAAGAAGGCTGCCTAGGTAGGTAGTTAAGAAGGCTGATTAGGTAGGCAGTCAAGAAAGCTGCCTAGGTAGGCAGTCAAGAAGGCTGCCTAGGTAGGAAAGAAGGTTGCCTAGGTAGGCAGTTAAGAAGATGGCCTGGGTAGGCAGTCAGAGAAGGTTGCTTAGGTAGGCGGTTAAGAAGGCTGCCTAGGTAGGCAGTTAAAAGGAAAAAACCCCCTGCCTAGTAGGCGTCAGAAGGCTGCCTGAGGTAGGCAGTCAAGAAGGCGACCTAGGTAGGCAGTCAAGAAGGCGGCCTAGGCAGGCAGTCAAGAAGGCTGCCTAGGTAGGCAGTCAAGGAGGCTGCCTAGGTAGGCAACCCCCCCAAAGTCCCCCCAAGAAGGCTGCTAGGTAGGCGTCGAGAGGCCTGCCTAGGTAAGGCCAGTCAGAAAGGCTGCCTGGTAGGCAGCAAGAAGGCTGCTAGGTAGGCAGTCAGAAGGCTGCTAGGTAAGCAGTCAGAGGCTACCTAGTGGACTCAAGAAGGCTGCTAGGCAGGCAGTAAGAAGGCTGCGCCAAGTAGGCAATTAAGAAGTCCTGCCCTACGGTAGGCAGTCAATAAGGCCTGCCAGCAGGCAGTTCAAGAAAGCTTGCCACAGGTATGCAGTCAAGAGGCTGCTAGCGTAGGCATTAAAGAAGGCTGCCTAGGTATATAGTAAAAAGGCTGCCTAGGTAGGCAGTCAGAAGGCTGCCTAGGTATTCAGTGGTAGGCAGTTAAGAAGACTCCCTAGGTGGCAGTCAGAAGGCTGCCTAGGTAGGCAGTCAAAAGGCTGCCTAGGTAGTTAGTCAAGAAGGCTGCCTAGGCAGGCAGTCAAGAGGCTGCCTAGGTAGGCAGTAAAGAAGGCTGCCTAAGTAGGCAGTCAAGAAAGGCTTCCTTACGGTAGGCAGTCAAGAAGCTGCCTAGCGTAGCAGTCAAGAAGTTCTTGCCTAGGTAGCAGTCAAAGAAGGCTGGCCTAGGTAGCGCAGTCAAGAAGGCTGCCAAGGTAGGCAATTAAGAAGGCTGTCTAGTGAGGCAGTCAAGAAGGCTCCCAGGGTTAGGCAGTCAAGAAGGCTTGGCCTAGGTAGGCAGTCAAGAAGGCTCCCTAAGTAGGCAGCTCAAGAAGCGCCTAGGTAGGCAGTCAAGAAGGCTGCCTAGGTAGGCAGTTAAGAAGACTGCCTAGGTAGGCAGTCAAAAAGGCTGCCTAGGCAGGCAGTTAAGAAGGCTGCCTAGGTAGGCAGTCAAGAAGGCTGCCTAGGTAGGCAGTTAAGAAGACTGCCTAGGTAGGCAGTCAAGAAGGCTGCCTTGGGGTAGGCAGGCTAGAAGGCTGCCCAGGCAGGCAGTCAAGAAAGCTACCAGGTAGGCAATTAAGAAGGCTAGCTAGGTAGGCAGTCAAGAAGGCTGCCTAGGTAGGCGGTCAAGAAGGCTGCCTAGGTAGGAAGTCAAGAAGGCAGCTAGGGAGGCAGGCAAGAAGGCTGCCTAGGTAGGCAGTTTAGAAGGGACTGGTTAGGTAGGCAGTCAAGAAGGCTGCCCAGGTAGGGCAGTAAAGAAGGCTACCTAGGTAGGCAGTCAAGGAAAACTGCCTAGGTAGGCTGTTAAGAAGACTGCCTAGGTAGGCAGTCAAGAAAGCTGCTAGTAGGCAGTTAAGAAGGCTGCCTAGGTAGGCAGTCAAGAAGGCTGCCTAGGTAGGCAGTCAAGAAGGCTGCCTAGGTAGGCAGTCAAGAAGGCTGCCTAGGTAGGCAGTCAAGAGGCTGCCTAGGTAGGCAGTAAAGAAGGCTGCCTAGGTAGGCAGTCAAGAAGGCTGCCTAGGTTAGTCATTAAGAAGGCTGGCCTAGGTAGGCAGTCAAGAAGGCTGATTAGGTAGGCAGTTAAGAAGACTGCTTAGGTAGGCAGTCAAGAAGGCTGCCTAGGTAGGCAGTCAAGAAGGCTGCCTAGGTAGGCAGTCAAGAAGGCTGCCTAGGTAGGCAGTCAAGAAGGCTGCCTAGGTAGGCAGTCAAGAAGGCTGCCTAGGTAGGCAGTTAAGAAGACTGCCTAGGTAGGCAGTCAAGAAAGCTGCTTAGGTAGGCAGTTAAGAAGGCTGCCTAGGTAGGCAGTCAAGAAAGCTGCCTAGGTAGGCAGTTAAGAAGGCTGCCTAGGTAGGCAGTTAAGAAAGCTGCCTAGGTAGGCAGTCAAGAAGGCTGCCTAGGTAGGCAGTTAAGAAGGCTGCCTAGGTAGGCAGTCAAGAAGGCTGCCTAGGTAGGCAGTTAAGAAGGCTGCCTAGGTAGGCAGTTAAGAAGGCTGCCTAGGTAGGCAGTTAAGAAGGCTGCCTAGGTAGGCAGTCAAGAAGGCTGCCTAGGTAGGCAGTTAAGAAGACTGCCTAGGTAGGCAGTCAAGAAGGCTGCCTAGGTAGGCAGTCAAGAAGGCTGCCTAGGTAGGCAGTCAAGAAGGCTGCCTAGGTAGGCAGTTAAGAAGACTGCCTAGGTATGCAGTCAAGAAGGCTGCCTAGGTAGGCAGTCAAGAAGGCTGCCTAGGTTGGCAGTCAAGAAGGCTGAATAGGTAGGCAGTTAAGAAGACTGCCAAGGGAGGCAGTCAAGAAGGCTGCCTAGGTAGGCAGTTAAGAAGGCTGCCTAGGTGGGCAGTGAGAAGAGCTGCCTAGTATGTGGCCCAGTTACGAAGACTGCCTAGGTAGCAGTCAAGAAGGCTGCCTAGGTAGGCAGTTAAGAAGGCTGCCTAGGTAGGCAGTCAAGAAGGCTGCCTAGGTAGGCAGTTAAGAAGACTACCTAGGTAGGCAGTCAAGAAGGCTGCCTAGGTAGGCAGTTAAGAAGGCTGCCTAGGTAGGGAGTCAAGAAGGCTGCCTAGGTAGGCAGTCAAGAAGGCTGCCTAGGCAGGCAGTCAAGAAGGCTGCCTAGGTAGGCAGTTAAGAAGACTGCCTAGGTAGGCAGTCAAGAAGGCTGCCTAGGTAGGCAGTTAAGAAGGCTGCATAGGTAGGCAGTCAAAAAGGCTGCCTAGGTAGGCAGTTAAGGAGGCCTGCCTAGGTACGCAGTCAAGAAGGCTTGCTATGGCAGCAGTCAAGAAGGTGGCCTAGGTAGGCAGTCAAGAAGGCTGCCTAGGCAGGCAGTCAAGAAGGCTGCCAGGTAGGCAATTAAGAAGGCTGCCTAGGTAGGCAGTCAAGAAGGCTGCCTAGGTAGGCAGTCAAGAAGGCTGCCTAGGTAGCAGTCAAGAAGGCTGGCCAAGGTAGGCAGTCAAGAAGGCTGCCTAGGTGGTAGGCCAAGTTAAGAAGACGCCTTTAGGTTAGGCAGTCAAGAAGCGCTGAATAGGTAGGCAGTTAAGAAAGACTGCTTAGGTAGGCAGTCAAGAAGCTGCCTAGGTAGCAGTCAAGAAGGCTGCCAAGGTAGGCAGTAAAGAAGGCTGCCTAGGTAGGCAGTCAAGAAGGCTACCTAGGGTAGTCAGTCAAGAAGACTGCCTAGGTAGGCAGTTAAAAGGCGACCTAGGTAGGCAGTCAAGAAAACGTTGCCTAGGTAGGCAATTAAGAAGGCTGGCCTAGGTAGGCAGTCAAGAACACTGCCTAGGTAGGCAGTCAAGAAGGAGCTGCCTTAGGTAGGCAGTTTAAGAAGACTGCCTAGGTAGGCCGTCAAGAAGGCCTGCCTAGGTAGCCAGTTAAGAAGGCTGCCTAGGTAGGCAGTCAGAAGGCTGCCAGTAGGCAGTTAGAAGGCTGCCTAGCGTAGGCAGTCAAGGAAGGCTGCCTAGTAGCAGTTAAGGAAGGCTGCCTTAGGTAAGGCAGCAAGAAAGGCTGCCTAGGTAGGCAGTTTAAAGAAGACTGCCTAGGTAGGCAGTCAAGGAAGGCTGCTAGGTAGGCAGTCAAGAAGGCTGCCTAGGTAGCAGTCAAAAGGCCTGCCTAGGTAGGGAGTTAAGAAGACTGCCTAGGTATTCAGTCAAGAAGGCTTGCCTAGGTAGGCAGTTAAGAAGGCTGCCTAGGTAGGCAGTTCAGAAGACTGCCTAGGGAGGCAGTTAAGAAGACTGCCCAAGGGAGGCAGTTAAGAAGGCTGCCTAGGGAAGGAGTTAAGAAGGGCTGCTAGTGTAGGGCAGTCAAGAAGGCTTGCCAGCGTAGGCAGTTAAGAAGGCTTCCGAGGTAGGCAGTCAAGAAGGCTGCACTAGGGTAGGCAGTTAAGAGGCTGCCTAGTAGGCAGTCCAAGAAGGCTGCCTAGCGTAGGCAGTTAAGAAGACTACCTAGGTTAGGCAGTCAGAAGGCTGCCTAGGAGGCTAGTAAAGAAGGCTGCCTACGGTAGGGAGTCAAGAGGCTGCCCTAGGTAGGCAGTCAGAAGGCTGCCTAGGCAGGCATTCAAGAAGGCTGCCTAGTTAGGCAGTTAAGAAGACTGCCCTAGGTAGGCAGTCAAGAAGGCTGCCTAGCGGAGGCAGTTAAGAAGGCTGCATAGGTAGGCAGTCAAAAAAGGCTGTCTAGGTAGCCAGTCAAGAAGGCTGCCTAGTACGCAGTCAAGAAGGCTGCCTAGCAGGCCAGTCAAGGAAGGCTGCTAGGTAGGAGCAAGAATGCTGCCTAAAGCCAGGCAGCAAGAAAGCTTCCAAGGTAAGGCCAATTAAGGAAGGCTGCCTAGGTAGGCAGGCAAGAAGGCTTGCCTACGTAGGCAGTCAAGAAGGCTGCCTGGGTAGGCAGTCAGAAGGCTGCCTAGGTAGGCAGTCAAGAAGGCTGCCTAGGGAGGCAGTAAAAAAGGACTGACTAGGGAGGGAGGTCAAAAAACTACCTACGGGAGGGCAGGAAAGAAAACTGCCAGGTAGGGCATTTTAAAAAGACTGCCTAGGTAGGCAGTTAAGAAAGCTGCCTAGGTAGGCAGTTAAGAAGGCTGCCTAGGTAGGCAGTTAAAGAAGGCTGCCTAGGTAGGCAGTTAAGAAGACTGCCTAGGTAGGCTGTCAAGAAGGCTGCCTGGTAGGCAGTATAAAAAGGCAGCTTTGGTAGGCCAGTCAGAAGGTTCCCTATGTAGGCAGAAGAAGACTGCCTAGGCAGGCAGTCAAGAAGGCTGCCTTGGGTAGGCAGTCAGGAAGGCTGCCTAGGTAAGCAGTCAAGAAGGCTGTTCAACGTAGCAGTCAAGAAGGTTGCCTAGGTAGGCAGTCAAGAAGGCTGCCAAGGTAGGCAGTCAAGAAGGCTGCCTAGGTAGGCAGTCAAGAAGGCTGCCTAGGTAGGCAGTCAAGAAGGCTGCCTAGGTAGGCAGTTAAGAAGACTGCCTAGGTAGGCAGTCAAGAAGGCTGCCTAGGTAGGCAGTTAAGAAGGCTGCCTAGGTAGGCAGTTAAGAAACTGCCTAGTGTAGACAGTTCTAAGAAAGGCCTGGCCTAGGTAGGCAGTCAAGAAGGCTGCCTAGGTAGGCAGTAAAGAAGGCTGCCTAGGTAGGCAGTTAAGAAGACTGCCTAGGTAGGCTGTCAAGAAGGCTGCCTAGGTAGGCAGTTAAGAAGACTGCCTAGGTAGGCAGTCAAGAAGGCTGCCTAGGTAGGCAGTCAAGAAGGCTGCCCAGGTAGGCAGTCAAGAAAGCTGCATAGGTAGGCATCAAGAAGCTGCCTAGGCAGGCAGTCAAGAAGTCTGCCTAGGTAGGCAGTTAAGAAGACTGCCTAGGTAGGCAGTCAAGAAGGCTGCCTAGGTAGGCAGTTAAGAAGGCTGCCTAGGTAGGCAGTCAAGAAGGCTGCCTAGGTAGGCAGTCAAGAAGGCTGCCTAGGTAGGCAGTCAAGAAGGCTGCCTAGGCAGGCAGTCAAGAAGGCTTCCTAGGTAGGCAGTCAAGAAGGCTGCCTAGGAAGGCAGTCAAGAAGGCTGCCAAGGTAGGCAATTAAGAAGGCTGCCTAGGTAGGCAGTCAAGAAGGATGCCTAGGTAGGCAGTCAAGAAGCTGCCTAGTAGGCAGTCAAGAAGGCTGCCTTCGTAGGCAGTCAGAAGGCTTGCCTAAGTAGGCAGTTAAGAAGACTGCCTAGAAAGGCAGTCAAAAGGGCTGCCTAGGTAGGCAGTATAAGAAGACTGCCTAGGTAGGCAAAAGTCAAGAAGGCTGCCTAGGTAGGCATCAAGAAGGCTGCCAAGTAGGCAAGTTAAGAAGGACTGCCTAGGTTAGCATCAAGGAAAACTGCCTAGGGAGGCATTTTAAGAAGACTGCTAGGTAGGCATTCAAGAAAGCTGCCTAGGTAGGCAGTAAGAAGGCTGCCTAGGTAGGCAGTCAAGAAGGCTGCCCTAGGTAGGCATTCAAGAAGGCTGCCTAGGTGGCAGTCAAGAAGCTCCAGGTAGGCATCAAGAAGGCCTGCCTAGGTAGCAGTTAAGAAGCACTGCCTTAGGTAGGCAGTCAAGAAGGATTTCTAG